>JBBPNX010000276.1:0-25087 GCA_038091155.1 Harrya chromipes | reverse complement strand
CCCCTTCTATGTTCCTTAGCTAGTTCTGTGCAATTCAGCGTACTTCTAAGACTCCACTCAGTGTGAGACTTCTCCCTAACGGTCGAAGACCCTCAGCACTGCGGATCAAGGCCCTCTTCCTAACGGACATCGCTGCCTTCGGATCCAGTTCTCGATTCCTAGCTCGAAGGCATGGGTGAGTCATCGCCGCCTAAGAGTTAGCTGGTACGCAGTCTAGTGATTGTACGCTCTCGCGTAACACAAGATAAAATAAAAGGAATGTTCCAGATTGAGAACCTCGCCCACGAGGCTCTCGAAAAAATAGAACGACTGAAACAAGGCAGCGATCCAATTGATGTCTTCTTGCAGAAGTTTGTGGTCCTGAAAAAGCAGGCCAATTTGGAGGATTACCACGGTATCACCCTCCTTAATAAGGCAGTAGACTATAAAATCTACTACCAATACCGCCTCTATATGAAGGAGGAAGAGGACTACACAACTCTGATAGAAACATTGCGGGGTATAGGCCGCAACTTAGAAAGAATCGCGCTGGAAAGAGGAGCTCCCACACGACAATATCAGAGTCGCCCGCCACCTTGTCAGTGGTATTGTTCTCCCACCGGCCCGCCACCGGTTCAACAAGCACAGAGGTTTACGCCTTATGGCACCCAACCGGGTCATGGGGCACCCATGGAGATTGGGGCAGCGCAAGCCCCTTTCCCTTTTAATTGCTACAATGGTGGAAAGCCTGGTCATCGGGCAAGGGAATGTCCATCCCCAAAACAAGGACCTAGTCAATCACGCCCTGCTGTGCGTGGTTACTACCTCTGGGAAGAGAACCCAGAACAGAACAGCAACGGTCACGAAGCCCAACAGGGGTATGCTTCGGAGGCCTGGAACGGTGCCCCTCCACAACAATATGTGCCGCCTGCTGCGCAGCAGGCTCAGGTCTCCTATATGGGGCCAGAAGCAGAAGCTTACTGGCGAGACCGTTTCGCAAATGAGGCAAAACAAAATGCTTCGGAAAAAGTATCTTTAAATTAAATACACCTGTTGCTGAAAAGAGGGTAGCAGCGGGTTCGAACTCTATTTCCTTTACACATCCTGTACACTCTTCTTTCTCTCACCCTAGTCATTGTAACGAGGAAGATCTACCCGATCTATTACCTCCTATGTCTCCTTCTCCTATCTCATCTTGTGTTCCGTTACCTACAGAAAATGAAAAAATTATTCGTTCCCCCAGAGCAACTCGGATCAGCTGTGAGCTAGAAGATCTGAGCGTGGCACAGGAACAAAAAGAATGTGTGCTTAATTCTCTGGTAATGGATTCTCGTAAGTGTCGTATTTATAAAACCCCTCAGAAAATACAAAACAACCGCAGCACGTTGTCATACGATGGTCAATTTGCCATTGAGACACATGTATTGTACGAGAATGAGAAAGACTGGCATGCTACGTCAGTCAAGGCTCTCTTGGACAGCAGGGCTATACATACCTACATAGATTCCGATTACATTTCCTCTCATAATATTAAGTTAACCCCATTAGAACGTTCGCTTCCGTTGTTTAACGCCGATGGCTCTAAAGGAGCGTTAGGAAATATTTCCCATACGGTGTCTATTATTATTGGGGTTGACGGACATTACGAACACGTGGATGCTTACGTCGCATCCCTTGGTTCACATGCTCTTTTTATTGGTTATGATTGGTTGGCTCGGCACAACCCGGACATCGATTGGGTTGCAAAGAAGCTGAGCTTCGGACATTGTACGGACGGTTGTAAATTATTGGGATCTTCTTGTCTTCCATCTTCTCAGGAGAACCCCCTATTCTTTAAACCTTCTCTCAGGGAAACGCGGGCTGAAGTAGCCGCAGGAGTATCTGAAATCTATCATGACTTCTTGGATGTATTCTCCAAAGTAGAATCGACCCGGATCCCGGAGCGAAAACCATGGGATCACAGAATCGAACTCAAGGAGGACTTCGTGCCTAAAAAAGGACGAATCATCCCTCTGTCAGAGACAGCTAGAAGAAGTCAAGACATTTTTGGACAAAGAGCTGAAAAAGGGGTACATACGACCATCTAAATCCTCTCAGACGGCTCCTGTTTTCTTTATTCCCAAAAAGGACGGTAAAAAGCATTTAGTTATGGACTATCAGGGTTTGAATGAGGGGACGGTCAAGAACGCATATCCCTTACCCCTTATTTCCTTATTAGTCGAATGTCTTAAGGGCGCCGAACTATTTACGACCCTCGACTTACGTTGGGGTTATAATAACATCCGTTTGAAGGAAGGACACGAGTGGAAAGGTGCATTCGTTATGCCATTTGGAGCCTACGAACCGATAGTCATGTACTTCGGAATGTGCAACTCTCCAGCCACCTTCCAACAGATGGTTAACAACATATTTAACGACATGTGGGATGTCGTCATTGTTTACATTGACGATTTCATGATATTTACTAAAAGGAAGTCTCGTGCCGAGCATGAGGCAATTGTAAAACAGGTTCTTCAACGTTTACGTGAGAACAACCTATTTATTAAGCCTGAGAAGTGCTTCTTTTCGAAAGAGAAGGTGGACTTTCTTGGGATGGTCATATCTAAAGAGGGGGTAGAAATGCAGAAAGGAAAGGTTGACGGCATCCTTGACTGGCCTCAGCCAAAAAAACTCAAAGATCTGCAAGGCTTCCTCAGACTCTGTAACTATTACTGCCGCTTCATTCAAGGATTTGCCGACATTGCTAGGCCGTTGAACAACCTTACCAAGAAAGACACTCCTTGGACGTGGGAACCTTCTCACGAGCGTGTGATGAATAACTTAAAAAAGAAGTTCACTACGGCTCCTCTGTTGGAATATGCCTACCAAAACAGGCCCATGAGAGTTGAGACGGACGCTTCGGACATTGCCACTGGTGGCGTACTTTCCATTCAGTCAGAAGACGGACATTGGCGCCCTTGCGCTTTTATTTCACATTCCTTCAACTCCGCTGAGCGGAATTACCCTGTTTACGATAAAGAACTATTAGCTATTATTCGTGCCTTAAAAGAGTGGCTAACGCAATGCGGGGTTGCGCTTCTCCTCAGACGAGTAGTACTGAGGGTTACCAGTTCGACGAGTAGTCGCTGGTATCAGAGGATTATGGCTAGGGAAGAGACTCACTAGCACTTGGAGAGATTTGAAGTAAGACTTGAACAGTAGATCAAGAAAGATCTTGATTGACTGAGTTAAAGGAGAACGTCGTAGGGAGTTCTCCTTATATACGGTATACAGTTTGTTTGTACGTATTTGGTTCTTTATCGTAAGAGTCCGTTTAAGGGAAGATAAAGAGATAAGGGATAAGAGATAAGAAGATAAGAGATAAGTATGAGTCATGCGATAAGGTATGAGTCATATAGAATGACTAAAGATACGTGAGTATCGCATAGCTGAGTAAGCTTCTTATCTATGACGTAATGTGAGAAGTGACTGCCAACTCGTGGCCAGATGACTAGGTCAAGGGATTACCATAAAAGGTAATTGGCCATTTCCATAAGAGGAAAGAGTTGCCTAATTAGGTAGTTGGCCGTGGCCAAACGCAAACCTATACAATGTTATAGAACGGTTTGCTGTAACCTAAAATTAGGGTTCCGGATTTGGGCATATGGAATAGAAATTCAGAAAGTGAATATCCAAATCCCGACATAGGGTATCAGGGTAAAGTGATGTCATAGATAAGAGAAAGGGTTCTTAACCAATAGCATAAAGAGCAGGAGTCTAGACCAGGAGGAACGAGGGGACAACATTGTAACCAGGAGGTAGGCTCGAGGCATGACGTCAGAGATAGGGTAAAGGAATACCCGGGTCTAGGCTGTATCACGTGATGGGCGGGGCTAGACTGCTTAGTCAGCAAGTCACGTGATCTGCTAAAGGTAATCATTAGTGCAATCGCAAGTGTGACAAGTCTTGCGTTGCGATGAAGATGAAAAGTAAAGGAATGTTATGACAGATTCATAACAAGGTGTCGGAGTTGGAATGGATATGACAGGACCTGTACTCATACCCGTTGGCCGATACCTGTACTCAGGACCTGCACAGGTATGTTGTACCTATCAGATAAATGTAACCCTAGATTAGTTCTATGTTATTGCAGCTTTTTTTTTCAACATCCACTGAACCCAACACTGTGGCTGATGATGTTTACCAATGTTTTCTTGCAGCCGTCGCTGAGAGTGTGAGGATGTTTAAGGTCGGGCGGTGTTTAAATTGATGCATAGCCACTCGGATTTATCCATCCTACGTGCCAGAAGTAAATCGCCTCACACTCGAAGCGGCGGTGTGACGGAGCCACGCACTTACCATATTGGTCACCATAATGGTCCATAATGGTGCGCTTAAACCGTAGATGCTTCTCGAAATTCCCCACCCACTTCTCTTCCTTCCCGTCCTTTATTTCCGCAGGTCCACTCCCATGAATCCGTCGACAGATCCCACCTGTTTGTTTAGTGTGGAAGGACAAGTGGCGGTGATCACTGGTGGCGGAACAGGTCTCGCTCCATCAATATGGTGTCCTCGCATCTCCTGACCGCCACTAATCGGCTCAAGGGATAGGACTCATGATCGCAATGTCATTGGAGCACAACGGTGCTACTGTTTATATCGTTGGACGCCGTCTGGATGTCTTGCAAAAAGCCGCTTTGGAAAATAACGTCCGTCTATTATCTTTACCTCGCCTGTTAGCCCCTGAATCGCCCCTTGGGCAGAGATACGGCAAGATTATCCCCCTCCAGGGCGACATTACCTCCCGGGAATCTCTTCTATCTATGGTGCAGACGGTGAAATCCCGGCATGGATATATCGATCTCCTTGTAAACAACGCCGGGATAGCTCGGAATCTACTTCCGCCCCAACTACCGTCCCCGCTCGACGACACCAACACCCCGGGAGAAGAAACGGTTCCCTCCATCAAATCATTTCAGGATGTTCTCTGGAACGCGGGCGGACCCGTGGGATTTACAGACACGTTTGAAACAAACGTAACTGCCGTTTATTTCACGACGGTCGCATTTCTTGAGCTGCTCCACCTTGGAAATCTGAGACGGGGCACGCTGCCTCCGAAACTGGCCACGAGGCCGAGCAAACCGTTGAATGGTACTTCCAGCGGCGAGAATGGGCTGCATCCGGTGCCAAAATCCAATGGACACTCCACGCCGTATCACTCACTACCGCCCTCGCCCTCGAGTAGTGATGTGCCCCTTCCCATCGATGCGCCCGTGATCACGTCTGCGGCCTCGATGAAAGGCTTGCCCCCACCAACGTCTCAGGTAATCACCATCTCGTCGTCTGGCGCTTTCAGGGTAGATGCGAGTGTCCTCTCCGTTTCCTACACACTGGCGAAACATGCCTGCACCCACCTCGGGAAGCTGCTCGCGAACCTCCTCGCCGACTGGAACATTCGAAGTAACATCCTATGCGTACGTTGCGTCCCCGTGGCGTACTCTTTATTTTGTTTGTATATCGAGCTCATTTCGGTTGTAAAACACAGCCAGGCGTGTGGCCCAGCGGTATGTCGTCGGACCTTTTTCTTTTTGGTCTTGTCATTATTGGCGTAGTTTGACGGGATTGGTGAACAGAGATGACCAACTTGGACCATCTGACGCCTGCGCTGCTGGCGTGTGCCGTTCCCCTCGGTCGTTCGGGAACGTTGGCTGAAATGGCGGGCCCGATCTTGTTCCTTGCCGGGCGGGCTGGAGCGTACGTCAATGGGGCTGTCTGGTTAGTCGACGGAGGGAGAGTGGGCCAAGTCGCGAGTTCGTATTGAACGTTGCCCGTGTCATTTCATGCCGTACCCCCATCACTCGTCTCCTCGTCAAGTTTGGGATGGACTTTCCTGACGTCGTTGCCTTTCTCCTCAATCTAGGTTCACGGTTAATGTTGTCTTGGGGTATTTTTTTATCTCTTACTTGTACCTATGTCTTGTTGTCTTGACAGGCGTCATACCACTTCTAGCTTAGCGATCTTGAAGCTTGTCACTATGTAGTCCTCGTGGGACTGGCGTGGTCGAATACGTATCAGGGGTGTTTCCAAAGCCCTATCGTGGAACGGTGAACGGGGACATCAATGGTCAGCGTATCGACTACAAAGTGATGGGTTGAAGGAAACCGTGGATCTTTAATTTATCAATCGGCATACACGCGGGTACATACGAGGATGAAGAGAGAACGAGACACAAGGTGTGTATACGCAATGCGCTCGAGATTGTACGTATACATCGAGGGGGCATTCGCAGCATTGCGGCGTAACAAGCTTATAGCCTATCAAGCCCCTTCATTATCTCGAACGTGCGTGAATAAGGACGATCTTTTACTCACGCTACAAAAGGCAGCGTCACATTCACAAGTCGCCTTTAGAGTGCGCATACGTTGCCTCCAGGCGTGACTTTACGTAGTCGCCCGCGGTGACGACCTCGTATTTGGCGGGATTGTCTTTCGTGACGCATCCCGGGATAGGCTCGAGGTTGCCTTTAGACTGCGGCAAAATCTCTCGCATAGGAGGGGAGACCTACCTCTAAGTTGACGTCGTAATCCGTCCCGAAGAATAGGGGCATCGAGTAGCGGTCCTCCCCGAAGGCATTGATGGCCCGATGTAGGGTCGACTTGAACACGTCATCTAAAGGGATGAGCTTGGTGGATGATTGAATGTCAGTGAGGTGACTCACTGGTCCAGCGAGCGAATTGATCTCCGAGGCTGGAAAACAGAAGCCTTCATTACATATCACAACGCAAAGTACGGGTGTCCGTACTTGACAACAAGACAACCGGGAATAGGAAGGGCATCAATCCATTGTCCATCGGTGTTCATTATCTGCAGAGCTGGGACGTTGTCTTGCCAGAGAATGGTAAAGCACTGAGTTGCTGTGGTTCAGAAGAGATATGCTTTTGTGATGACTTGGTAATTATCACCTCGTAGCTAGTGTCAGGGTCAGCGAGATGCTTGAACAGAGGATACTTGGACGGACTCTGTATGAGCACCGATACCTTCCACTCCTTCTAGAGGGGTTGCGGGCTGAGGGGGGTAATGAAGCAGCCGCATGACAGCTGCTGGTTTGGTCACCTATTACACGTCACATAGACGTCTCTCAGAGCGAACAAGACATGCCTTGTCGTCAAAGAACACTTCTGGGAGATCCAAGGCTAGAGCGAATAGGGGGAATAGAGATTGCCCCAGTTTCACGGCTGCATGACTGGATATTCGCCCGTGATGAACGCACTCAAACCGCGAGACTGGAGGACATACTAGTAAGTAAGGACATCTTCCCGAAACCCGGGGAGATTCTCTGGCCAAACGTTTTTCCCGACCATTGGTCCGCTTCCATATGGCTGCGTGCGGTGATCCAAAGATTCCCATCCGATGTCAAAGGCCTCATGTAGATCCCCTTTATTGTTTGGATTGGTGTTTTCGCTGAGAAGGGAGGTATAGCCTTTAAAGTTGGGCGTCGCATGGATATCCAGCTGAGGACTTGTCGATCAAGATCGCACAAAGACGGCTCACGACCAACCTTGTTCTTTGTGGCGGTCGGGAGCGCAAAAAATCGCTTGGAACCATTGATGACAGCATCTATGACAGCTTCGGGTATACCATGGTGTTTGACTTGTGGACAAGTGGGTGGACGATTGGCACAACAATGCTGAACTGACCATAAAAGAAGCCAACGTTGACGGAGGCTGCGCGTATCTCTGCAGCGAGTGCGCGACGTGCGACAGGATCGCTGCTATCTTGCAAGTCACTAGAATGAACTAGTCAAGGTCAAGTATGTAGTAACGATATAGAATGGGCTTGCATGATCGGGATGTGCTGCATAAAGAATGATTAAAACTCCGCTGGCTGACTTGTGGTTTTATTGTTCGCAAGTTGTCGTCACTCGTCGTCCTCGTTGTACTACACATCACACACGCCTTTTATTCCCCACCTAGACCGGCAGGCTCCGCTGGTCTCGTCTAGACACAACGCAGCACTCGACTTACTTACTATCCAGAGTGCTCTTGCTTCTAGCCAAGTCCGCAGGCTCGACGTCAGGACGCCTTCTTGAGACCTAGCCTTGTTGTGTTATCTTGTACTCACTTCAAACACACCCCTTGCACGTTTTCGAACGATCAGGGACAGCCTATCTCTCTTATTCAATCGTCCCACTTCATCTCCTGCCCTCCTTACCCCGCTAGCGGATCTTTCCCTATTGTCCACATTTTCCACGATTTCTTTTCACGGATATAATGGCAACGCTGCGTCCCCCTTCCAGTCCTTCTCCCTCCCCTCTCATCTCAGAAAACGGCCGTTCTCCAAACGCTGCACGTGCTTCCATGGGTCCTCGTCAGCTCGGCCCTGCATCGCCTCGGCCGCCTGCAGGCGGTAGCGGTGTTCGTCCTACCAGTGAACTACTCGGCAGCGCTACCATGTTTCAAACACCCGAGTCAGAAGCTATCGACCAATGGTTCGAGAACCTCCAAAATTACGAGGAAACCCTGGAGGATATGGCAGCCGCCTCACTGGATGTAAACTTCAAAGAGGAGCTGAGCGCTATCGAACAATGTCCATTCTTTATTTTTATTTCATCGTCTCCCGCTGACCATTTGGCAGGGTTTAAAGTGCTCTCTGAGGCAGAGCGAACTGCTGCACTATACAGCCTTTTACAGCAATCTACGCAAGTTCAAATCAGGTTTTTTATCACCGTTCTCCAGCAGATGGCCCGATCAGATCCTATGACCGCATTACTTAGTCCAGCGGTCGGAGGTAAGTCGTTCTGATATATACATTGGGGACCGTATCAAATGTGCCATACAGGTTCGATGCAGAGCCAGATGGAAGCCAAGCTTGCGCAGATGACCATCAAGTCGCCATCGTTAAAGTCCCCGATACCCTCGTCCCCTCGTGTTTTCAGCGGCAATCAGAACCGACAATCACTCGCCCTTGACAGCTCTTCTGGATTCCTTTCCCCCGACTCAGCTGCGCTAGGATCCAACAATGATGCCGCTGCCACACTTGCCCAGCAGAGGGCAAAACTCAAGGCGAGCAATGCTGCACACCGCATCTCGGCTCCCATCTTGGCGACTGCCAGCGGTGAAATCCGCACGACGTGGGGCTCCGCTCTCAGCCAAGTCGCTGAGCAGAATCCCAATTCTCCCGCCCAGGATATCATCCTCCCCAGTAACAACGGCTCTAGACCCAAAAGCACAGAGTTTAGCGGTTCTATTGGAACCTCTCGTGTAGATGGCTTGTCTCCGATGGTTGGCGATAGCTGGGCAAGCAATGTGAACACCCCGCTCATCCCTATGTTCAGCAAAGACGCGCAAAGCACCCAGAACTTGGATGCCGCAGCCGCCAAGCTGAGCGATTGGAACGGGTCCGGTCCCAGGGTTCCTCTGATGGCTGATCCAAAGTCGTTCCGCCGTCCCTCCAAGGCAACTGGAAATACAAATGGGATCGCTTCGGAGGTTGCAAGTCAGAACAGCGGCATCTACGACAATGATGGTAACCCCGTTTCTTCTCATCCATCTGCCCAACGAAAGAATGCTACGCCGACCTCTACAGGTAGCAATGCGCAATTCGCTGGTGCCCAACAGGGGCAGTGGAATGGCGCTAGGAGCCCCGCATTAAATCCGCCTAACAGGTTTGGCGAAGAACTGAATGGGCTTGGGATGGGTGGATTCAACATGGCAGGGCTGGGTAGTCCCGGACTAGGGATGGGATTGCCTTCTGCAGGGTTGTTGGCGGGCATGAACCCTTTGCAGATGAACATGTTGAATCTACAAGCACAGATGAACGCGATGGGAATGACACCCGAGGCGCAGATGCTGGCGGCACAGATGGCTGCAGGATTCACGCCGCAGAGCTGGTTGGGTCTCCAGCAGGCCGCGATGCAGGGCGGCACCAACGCGAACAACAATAACAATAACAGGGGCCGCGGAGGCGGTCGATCACCTGGGATTCCGAAGACAGGCTCTTCAGGTGGAAGCAACAGTGGCGGAAGCGGGAGCGGAGGGAAGAAAGAGGAAGAGGAGATTGACCCCGCGCTGCTAAACGATATCCCGGCCTGGCTCAGGAGCCTGAGGCTACACAAGTATACGCCGAACTTTGAGAGGATGAAGTGGCCGGAGATGGTGATGTTGGATGATGCTGGACTGGAGGCCAAGGGCGTGGCAGCGCTGGGAGCGCGGCGCAAGATGCTGAAGACGTTCGAGGTTGTCCGGAAGAAGATGGGGATTGAGACACCTGCAGGGTACAATTCGGGTGAAGCAGGCATTGAATATTGAAGGGTGAAGACATTGAGACTTTTTTGAATACGATTTGTGACTGGTTTTATGTTTCTGGTTTTATGTTTCTGGTGCTGTGCCGTAGGATGACGCGATATACATACACTACCCATTGTACCTTACCTTGTAACGAAAACCGGGGTCTCTCGGACACGACCCCAGACACCATAGACATCAGTACCCTCGGGATGTATTGCCGATATCATATAATAGCAGCGATCGATATTTAGTGCAACCATCCCTTCCTTGTACTTTGTGAGTCCCGTCCTGTCCACATATTACTGACCCATCTCACATCCCTCAGTAATAACTGTCATCATGCCTTTGGACCGCGGTCCATCGCCCCTTCGTCCACCCATCCGTGGTACGACCCCTTCCCACAGGCGTTTCGAGACACTCTCGCCCGTCGACAGCGACGTTCATCCCGTTATCCACGCTGGCAGAGTCGCGGTTATCACCGGCGCTGCAAGCGGTATCGGAAAGGCCACCGCTATCGAACTGGCAAGGTACGCAGTCGTCGCTCGTCCATCCCCAGCTGGCCACTGACAAACCGTCATCTATCTTTAACGATCGGCATTTGTGCGCCTTATCACCGCTCCGGGCGCCTGGGATCATGTATTGTCATCCATTTGGTGCTTAGGGCGGGCTTGAAGATCGCGCTTGCTGATATCATGGAGGACGAGCTCACCAAGACTGGCAAGGAAGTGGCGGTCATCGTGGGCGACGCCAACGTCCTTGTCATTCCTACCGATGTCTCCAAGATCGGTGATGTACTACGTCTCCGTGACAAGGTGTACGAAGCTTGGGGAGAGGTGAGCGTTTTTCGCCACATCGCCTTCTTTGTTTTATAGAGTGCGCTATTAATTCGTTAGGTCGCCGTCTTGTTGAACAATGCGGCGATTGGCCCAGATAGTAAATCCTGGGAGAAGCTTGAAAATTGGCGGAGTATCTTTGAGGTCAACGTCTTCGGGTACGTCCTTTCCCCTGCGTAAACCTATTTTTGGATAGACCTACCTGTTTTTTTTTTTTTCCAGCGTTGTCAACGTGCAACAAACCTTTGTGCCTGTAAGTCTTTCGTATTATATGGTTAGCGGCAAAGGAATAATAGCTTGTATTGTCCTAGTCGATGTTGCATCAAGAGAACCAGGCGATGGTTATCACTACTGGGTCGAAGCAAGGCATCACGAATCCTCCGTGGGTCGCTCCCGTTTCATATATATTAGTGGATTGAATAGATATGAAACGACAGAGGTAACCCCGCGTACAATGCCACGAAGGCGGCGGTAAAGAGCTTGACGGAAGGACTCGCACATGAATTGCGCGAACGTCCTGGATGTACTGTGACCGCGCATTTATTCATGTGAGTTTCGATGGCTCAGGAACTTGCTAGGAGAAGCCAAGAGTACTGATCTGCGTATGTACAGTCCCGGTTGGACTTTCACAGGGTTAACGGCACGCTCCGGAGGAGAGAAACCTGCTGGCGCATGGAGTGCGGAAGAGACAGTTCTTTACATGCTCGACCATGTTCGCTTGGGGGAGTTTTACATTCTCTGCCCTGACAACGAAACACGTCGGGAGGTGGACCAGCTGCGGATCATGTGGGGTGCGGCGGATGTGGCGGAAGGGAGGCCAGCGCTGAGCCGATGGCACCGAGACTGGAAGTCGCTGTTTGACGAATACATTCGCGACGGGTTAGCGGACATGCAGTAAGTGTACCAAGAAATAAATCCGAAGGAAACGAATGTAAAATGCAGGACTGGATGAAAATAACAAGTACTTCTGATGACGTCGATTATCCGGTTCTAAAAATCCATTTGTGTCTCCTAGGGGGGTACGTACAAAAGAGACACCTGTGCCTGTACCGTGACCCCGTCCTCATGAATGCCCCGAGGGCCAAGAGCGGGTGTAAGGCCCACTTCAAGGGCCCTGTTTCCGCCAGTTTTACCAATAATGTGGCAGTACATCACGTGGTAAGTGAGACTTGACGGTTGCTGAGTTCGCCCTTGTGGGAATAGGGGAGCGGCATCAAATAAAAGGGTAAAAGGAAGAGGAGGGGAAGCGACGAGACAAGATAACTGTATCGTACGAAACGAGCTGAGTAGGGAACTTGCTGGTGAGTCTGCCTTGCGCCGACTTAGCCTCTATGGCCACCGCGACACGGTCCGCCAATGTTCAAGTGAAGGTGAGGGGGTATTAGTATGGGTCCGGAAGGGATTAACCGGTTGATGGCGAGATGAAGGTTAGTTCATTTCATCCGCGCGGGTACGGGTGCTTTCGAGATTCCTGCGGAACTGCAGGGTTTCAAATCAATATAGCGGGTCCCGTGTCGCAGGGTTGACGTGCAAACAAGCTGGGCGTTTGCCCAAAGGGGCCCAACCTAAATGTTGAACGTCATCGTTAGCGAGGTGGTGATTGCTAGGGGACACGGATCTTAGCCACGGTGTGTCAGTACTTGCCGGCAGTGGTAGTAGCCATGAGCTGGCTGTTACACGCGGAGGATGCAGGGTGAAACTATTGAGCACGGATCTTATTACACTATACCCCACATCGCCGGGTATAAATATTTGACCCCGCCTCCCCATAAACACATCAAGTTCCTTTCTCATTCAACATCCGTTTTCATGTCCACTACTCCACAACAACTACAGCAGCCCGCTGGTCCCTATGGTCCCAACGCCGCTGCAAAGGCCAACAGCGATGCATCTCTCCAGCGCATCAAGAACCTTCCTGGCTACACCACTCCGGTGTTCAAGGGCAAGGAGGAACAGCGTGCCATCGTCCTGGCAGACGTCGCGAAAAAGGTCAGCCTTTGTTCATCATCCTATCATCAGATCACCTCTTGATCTATTTCTAGGGTTTCATCCCCCGCGAGTTGGTCGCCAACGAGGTCAACTGGTTCTACTCCCAGCTCGGCATCGACGATACTTACTTCCAGAACGAATCGCCATCCGTGATAAGCGACCATATCATCACGCTCTTTGGTGCCAAAGTATTTGCGTTCACCAAGCACGATCCGTCCAAGCTCGTCATTGATTTGGAGCGCATCGACGAGAAAGGAAATGGGGCTACATTTATTCACACAAGTCGTCCCGGCTTAACATCTACCGAAGGTCCCGGCGCTACCTGTGAAGCTAGGTTCGTTTTGGACCGTTTTATGATCCGCTCTCTACTCACGCACCGCTCTCTAGAATCGACGCCTTGTTCCTGGATAATTCGACCTCGGCCAATTGTTTCCGTCTCGAAACATACCGTTCTGCCGGCTCCATTTCTGCCACAGCCTCGCAACAGCTTCGTTGCTACTTTGTAACAAAGTGTCGATTCCCTGCTCAGCCTCCCCCTTCGTCTCGCACCGATGTGCATACTGATATCCGCTCTGTCTCTGATCCGGTCTTCCTCGAAAAGGCCAGCGAAAACACCATCGAGATCTACCAGAAGATAATGCGGCAGGTCGAAAGCCGCTACGGTCCTGTCATGGAAGTCTTCGAGGTTGAGGGCACTCGTGAGAGGCGTCTCGTCATCGGCTACAAGATGGGCGGAACTTCTAGATTCTTTAGGTATGCTGTCACTCCAAACATTGCAATTGATGCTTACTCGTCGTACAGCGCTCTTTCCAATCTTTACCATTACTACCAGCTCTACTCGTCGCGCAAGTATGTCGAACAGTTCTCCAACGGCGTCACAATCATATCATTGTACCTCAACCCCATGCCTAACTCCACTGCTGCTCCGATCGAGAGTTCGATCTTCCAAGTAATGAAGGAGGCTTCCCTGCTCTACTGCCTCCCCGACAACCCATTCTTCCTCAATCCCGAGAACTCGAACCACGCTGTTCAAGAAGCTACGTACGCTTGTGAGTATCCCGCCAACTCGCCTTCATGCCGGTCTAAGCACATGTATCATCAGACTGTGGTTGGGTCTTCGCGCAACACTTCTGCAATCGCCTCGGGCCTGCATATCTCCAGTTGAAAAACATCCTTGATGAAGCGAACGCTCATCACGCGGAGGTTCTTAACGATATCAAGAGGCGTTTCAGAGAAGAGACCTTTACCCGGGAGAGTATTGCTCAAGTCGTCCATGCTCACTCGGAGTTGGTGGGTGTGATTAAGCCTAACCGTAAGAACTGATCTCTAAAAGTATTCTAGATCCACCTGCTTTACGTAAACTTTGCCATGGTCCACTACCCTGTCCTCGATGACGAATCCCTCAAGTATGTGTACCGTCAGTCCGTCGAAACGTGATTTAACACATTGTATTAGGCCTACCCTCTCATACCAGCGGTTGCAGACTACCCAACCCCTCACGGATGAGGAATTGTATGACAAGATCAGACGCTCGGTTCCCAATAAGCAGGACTTGCAAGTACTTGAGAGTTTCTTGATTTTCAACAAGTGCGTTCATCGAGTTTCCTGCAATGTGATTCCGCTGATTGGTCTGCTTCGCAGGCACGTTCTCAAAACTAACTTTTATCAACCAACCAAAGTTGCGCTTTCATTCCGTCTTGCCCCAGATTTCCTGCCAGAAGTAGAATACCCAAAGAAACCCCTTGGCATGTTCTTTGTCATTGGAAATGAATTCCGCGGTTTCCACATCCGATTCAGAGATGTCGCTCGCGGCGGTATCCGCATAGTCATGTCTAGGAACAAAGAGTGAGTCGCATATGTTCAAATCTTGAAGCGTTGCATTAATCATTTCCGTAGGAACTATTCCATCAATCAGAGGATGTTGTTTGACGAGAACTACGGCCTGGCTTCGACGCAGTCATTGAAGAACAAAGATATACCTGAAGGAGGTGCCAAGGGAACCATCTTGCCCTCGTAAGTTGTCCGCCACTGTTGATGTGACGAAAACCGAGCGACTTGCTGTCTAGGCTCGGAGCCAGCCCAAGGCTTTGTTTCGAAAAATATGTAGATGTAAGTCGCATGGAGTTAGCGTCGTGCCCTTCTCATGAGTCTTCGTAGGCCATGATAGATCTGCTGATACCTGGTCAAACTCCTGGCATCAAGGAGCGTCTGGTTGACCTTTACGGTAAACCCGAGCTCCTCTTCTTTGGACCTGATGGTTCGTTGCTTCTTTCTCACGTTTGCGTGCCGTGGTGACGGGTCATGTTTCAGAGGGAACCGCGGACATGATGGATTGGGCGGCATGTAAGCATACAGTTAGAATTTAATTCAAACTCCTGACCTTTCCCTCAGTACACGCCCGTCATCGCGGTGCAGAGAAATGGTGGATGTCATTTACCACTGGCAAGAGTGCCGAGCGCCTTGGCGGTATACCTCACGATACGTATGGAATGACCTCACTGTCCATCCGTCAGTACGTGTTGGGTATTTACAAGCAACTTGGTCTCAGAGAGAAGGACGTAACCAAGGTCCAGACCGGCGGTCCTGGTGAGTAAACCCTGTTTCATTCTAGAGAGCTCTCCTGAGCTGATTGTTTGGTCAATAGATGGTGATCTTGGTTCAAGTACGTACACACGTCCAGTTCGTGATCGCCCTCTTACGAGAAAATACAGACGAAATCCTGCTCAGCTCGGATAAGACTGTTGCGGTTATCGATGGTAGCGGTGTTCTCGCAGACCCTGCTGGTCTCAACCGTGAAGAGCTTATACGCCTCGCGAAATTGAGGAAACCCGTCGCCAACTTTGACAAGTCCAAGTTGAGTAAGGACGGGTACCTCGTCAAGCTCGATGAGCACGACATCAAACTACCATGTACGTAACTATCTGAACCCTCATCTTATGTCTCGCTGACGGCCTGTTGATGACAGCTGGCGAGATTGTTCTTGATGGTACAGATTTCAGAAATGGGG
The DNA here is from genome assembly GCA_038091155.1 of Harrya chromipes. Lineage (NCBI taxonomy): Eukaryota > Fungi > Basidiomycota > Agaricomycetes > Boletales > Boletaceae > Harrya > Harrya chromipes. The sequence continues at coordinate 9,014 of JBBPNX010000276.1, read as the reverse complement.
CACACTTCAGGTTCAAGGCAGACCTGTTCGTGCCTTGTGGTGGGCGCCCCGAGGCCGTCAACGTATCTAACGTTGCTGCGTTGTGTGACACAGAGGGAAAGCCTCACTTCAAGTACATCGTTGAGGGTGCAAACCTGTTCATAACACAACAAGCACGACTCCACTTGGAGAAACGCAAGGTCGTCCTGTTCAAAGATTCCAGTGCGAACAAGGGTGATTCCTTTCCCCTCGTCTCTTTCGACTATTTTTGATCCCCTTTCAGGTGGTGTAACTAGCTCGTCCCTCGAAGTTCTCGCCGGTCTTACGTTGTCAACGGAGGAATACGTTGACCTCATGATCTTCAAGGACGGAAAGCCCTCAGAATTCTACAAGAACTACGTCAAAGATATTCAAGCGAAGATCACGGAGAACGCTGCTGCTGAATTCCAATGCATCTGGCGCGAGCATGCCCGTCTGCAAGGAGCAAAACCTCGGACCCAAATCTCTGACGAGCTCTCGAGTTCACTCAACAATCTCCAGGCAGAGCTCGAAAGCTCAGATCTCTTCGACGATATGCCAAGTAGGAAGGGTGTAATACGTAGAGCCATCCCGAAAACGTTGGTTAATGAGATCGGCCTTGATACCCTGCTCGAGAGGCTTCCAGAGCCTTACCAACGCGCGCTGTTCTCGAGTTGGGTTGCTTCGCACTTCGTACGTCTTCCACTGCCACGTTGGTTCGTCACGCTCAAGCTTTGTCTTTCAGATCTACAAATATGGCGTGAATGGATCGAGCGTGGACTTCTTCCACTTTGCTCGTGATCTCGCCAACTAAAAGAGCTTCATCCCTATTTGTAGAATGTTAGATCAATTTCCTTGTACAATGCATCCTTGCATAAAATGATCGTGCCCCGGTGTGAAACGATATGATGCTAATGATATTATAGACCCTCGTCGTACAGTTTACGAGTCAATGCGATGTAGAACTGCTCCAAATCAAACTTGGTTACTAGGTGGTTCTTCACTAATTTCTTTGGCGGAGACTTTTCTGTTGGAGGTGAAGGGTTTCCCGATGAAGGAACATGATCTACAATCCAATCGAAGACTACGGAGAGCTTGTCCGTCGACGCCTTGACAACAGGATCGTTGCGACCGTCCTGTGCAATCCGCTCGGTTTCCCCAGTTTCTGACGCAGCGATACTGGCGGCCTGAGTAAGCTCGAGTCCGCCCTTTTCCTGTTTCTTCCAGGCACCGATGAACCTCAACCGGTCTCCCAACGACCACCCCTCTCCGGCGACGCGATTCGTGATGTTGCCTATCCCCGACGGCAACTCTACGCTCATCATGTCCATCCCGCGCGCACCCCGTATCTCCCAATGATCACAGCCATTCAAGACACCGAGAAGCTCTCCCCACCGTGCACTCTGAATGGTCACGAGTCCGTCGTTTCCCCACTCATCCTCTCGTTCCCATGATGGGACGGCTGAGGTAGCAGATGCCGCACCAGTTGCGGCTGCAGCTTTCAATGCTTCCCGCGCTTTCCCCTCGGCGTCGTCGAGGACCATCTTTGGAAGCCAGAGTGGATGCCAAATGTTCATCTCTTCGACGCGCGACGCGACGCTAAAGTACTTGACACGAGGATCGTCGGGGGTCGAGGGATTGAATACGTTGTTGAGGTAGGACGTCGTCAAATTTGCATAGGCGGGCGAGTCGATGAGCGAAAGGAGGAGGGTAGTGAACGAGGAAGGGAGATTAGATAGCGAGAGACGAAACGTCGCGTCGCGCTGGTCGGACGTGCCGTTTGGGTCTGCGGATGGTGTCGGTTCCGAGTCGGGTCGAGTCTCTCGTCCTACATTGTTTGCACGTTGGGGGGTGGGTTCGGACTGGTAGCGTCCGAGACCGAGGCGTTGCTGGATGCGTTGATGTTGTCTGTATATGTTCTATGTGACATGAATAGGATGAGACTTACCGCACACCAATCCATAAATGGACTTCCGCGGTGGGGCGTACTGATAGAAGTCAACGATAAGGGGACGTACTCGGTTGGCCGAATGTGTGTGATGAGGTATCGACAATCGAGTCCGCCCATGGAGTGGGCCATGAGATTGATGCCTCTGCCGTGTGCTCTTTGTTGAAGAATACGGTCAAGATTCTCTGCCCTTGATGCGATAGAACCGGTTCTGTCGAAATGATTGAGGGAGTCAGTGTCACGTCCAGTGGAAAGAGTGGCGTATGCCTTACGAGGGTACTCCTGTGACGATGACGTCGGCACCGATTTTGTGCCTCAGAATTGATAATACAGATGACCAGTAATGTAGACGTAAGCTAGGGAATGCTGCGGGACCTCTAACATCGAATCCGTATAAACCTGAGGCAAGGTCAAGCGAGGGGAAATGGATCTGGGGGTACATACCATGACAGAGGACAATAGGGTAGCGCGGAGCTCTAACTGGATCACAGAGCGTGGGGTTGTTCATTAAACGATGGATAGTGTCTTGATGTTCTCTGTTCCCCTGAGGAGGTTGTTCACTCGGTGGGCGGGTCGGCGGTAGTGATGAGGTAGAGTCTGAAAAGGAGAATGCGAATTTCGTCTCTGATCTAGGTCCATGCTCGGAGCTTGAGGGTTTGGTGTACACCCGCTGTTCGAGGGGGTCCAGCGGATCTAGGTAGGCAGATATAAGCCAGGACCAGATGCTAGTAGATTGTGGAGAGTGGTCTGAGCGATGAGAATGTAGGTATTGGTTGGTAATGGACAGGGTTGATATGACATTGACGATACGGCGGAAGAGAACGACGAGGTGGACTGGTAAAGAGACGAGGCTGTTGTGCATCTTTGTTCATCTACATAAACCAAACCCGGAACATCCACGTCTACTCATATTGCTTATGTAAGGGCCATCTAACTTTGCTACTAGTAATACCTCGACTTGAAAACTGTCAAGTATCTCGATGGTGACTGTCGGGCCAGTTTAAAAGTGTGATTCTATTGTTTCAAACCGCTGATTGAATCACCGTGTCGCAGTTACCAAGAGGTTACCTCCCCTCGAGTCGGACCAGTGATCGGCGGCTGACTGGAGCTCTAGTTCATAAATATGCTTGCATTGCGGGTTGAGGTTAGCTGCTTTCTCCACCATGAAACTGCTTATTTTCTACACCACTGCCATCGCGCTTTGTTTCCGCCACGTTCTAGCAGGTAAAAAATACTCCAAGTTGGTAGATATCACCGGCGCAGCTTTCTACGACGAATTCAGTTTCTTAAGTTCCGCAGACCCAACCCACGGTCGTGTGTATGTTTCTCTCTTCCATTCCGCTGCCTTGTGTTCTGACCGATCTCGTCCACTCATCAGCACCTATGTCGATCGCCAGACGGCCCAGGAATTTAATATCACCTATGCCACGGGTCACTCCTTCATCCTGGGCGCCGACCATAAAACCTATCTCATGCCGTCAGATCCTGGCAGAAGGTCAGCCCGCATCATCTCCAACAGACAATTATCAACATTTGTCGTGGTGTATGTCCGTCGAATTCTTCATCGAATTCTTCATAATCATATATCTATAGCTTTGACATGTATCACATGCCTGAAGGATGTGGGTGAGCTACGGGCCCGTGGTTTTCGCTGTTTTATATTTGATCAATAGCGTTAGAACCTGGCCGGCCGTCTGGACTGTGAGTTCCTACCCTTTCAGTGACCCTGTTCACCTAAATATTCGTTCATTCGTAGCTAGGGGACGATTGGCCTAATCAGGCAGGTTTTTCTGGATCACTCGTTTCCGGAACAAGCTCTAATATATCACAGGGTGAGATCGATCTCGTCGAAGGGGTGAATAATATGTCACCAAATATTGCCTCTTTGCATACCGGAACCAGTGAGAATTTTGGTTTGCACACTCCTTTGTCGATTAACTCTCCCATCAGGCTGTCACATGTCGGCCTCGCGTGTAATGACTGGGTTCGTCTGATCATGTTTGCACTTTGTGTCCCTCATCACCCTCTAGTCGAACCACTGGCACAAATTGTGCAGCAGCAGAAACAGGAAACGATGGTTGCGGTGTCCAATTTTCCGATAAGGCGAGTTTCGGGCCTTCATTCAACTCCATCGGAGGCGGATGGTATGCTTATATATTGGGTGACTGCAAGGGGCTGACCCCATCATAGGTATGCACTTGAGCGCAATACCAGCCAGATCAGAGCATGGTTTTGGCCCCGAACTGATGGCCATGTTCCCGATGAGGTTGCATCCGGTTCATCTCACAACATTATCAATACGGATGGATGGGTACGCATTTTTCAGATAGATACTGTCGAGTTTTCCTGCAACTTTTTGCAGGGTGTGCCTGCCGCCGATTGGCCAAATGATAACTGCGACTTTTCCAAGAGATTCGGGCCGCACAGGATTGTCATCAATCTCACGTTCTGTATGACTGCGTCCTCGATGAAACTACTATCGCTGACTTTGAGGTAACTTTTAGGCGGTGACTGGGCTGGTGCCAGTGCTGTATACAAGAGCTCTGGCTGTCCTGACACGTGCGAGAGTCAGTGTGAATAGCTAACATCTTCTACGGGTGCTCACCTCCCTCTGCAGACTATGTCAACACAAACCCGGGAAGCTTTTCCTCTGCATACTTTGATTTTTCGGCGATCAGGATATATGCTTGAGAGACTGAGATTCGGATGATGGATAGCGTGGAAGGTGAAATACAGCCGGATAATGTGATACCAGCCATATAGGTGAGAATGATGGGTGTATGGTAGGCTTGACAACCTGCGTAGACATTGATATCAGATTTCAGTAATATGCAAGGGTTAGGTATATTTTTACTACTAATTTTAGAGGTCAGCTGACCTTGACGCGGTCGACTGATTTTGGTCGAGACGCGTCACGACACTCGATGCCCCGCAGTAAGGTAATCCCCTCAGAATCCAAGGGCCCACCGCCTCCAGCTGCATCAAACTCCACGGGCAACGCGCGTCCTCGACGGCAGGCAAGAGAGTTCCTCGCAACTTCCGCTTTGGTAGAACTCTGGTCGATCTGGCGGGCCGACCCGCGCGTACCCTCGATCAAATCCAGGCGGTTATGGGCAATCTCTCGTGATGCAAACCCTCGTCTAGTCGACAGCTGGTTCCTCCGCAGAAGGGCATGCGCGAAAAAATCGGGGCAACCGATACCAGACGGATCGTACGACCTCCCGCTTGACGCGCCAATTGTACCGAAGCGAGAGCAGTCCGTGACCACTACCGAAGCTGAACTTGACGCCGTTCCTGACTTGCCTTCTGACGACACCCTGGTATATCCGCCGCATGGTGACGACTTGAACGATGTGGAAGCTTCTTCCGATACCATTTTCGACGAGACGCATATAGAACCGCAAAAGACTGAACCATCCGCATACAAGGAGGTTCCTCAGCAACTTTTTCCTGAACACCAGGAATCTCAGTCGGAACCGAGGTTTGACGCCTTCTTCTTCTTGTTCTTCAATTGACTCCTATTGTCGCTAGTTCGACTGATCTTGATGCAGCAGACGATCGGTCTGAGGAGGATACGCCATCGTTCAACGATCTCTCTTTCTCTGTTTGCAATCAAGGCCAGGGGAGGCAGTCCAGCTTCACATGTATACTCTGTTCTGAAAAGCGACCCCAAGGTGACATGAGTTTCCTGCGACAGCATTCTGCGTATATGCGCCGCTCTGATACACAGGCACCCCAGACGATGTTCAATCCGACTCTGGCGCAACGTCCGATTCGGATCGAGAGGAGCTATCCACATCACGTCCACGTCTCGACTTCCTTCTCGACACCCTTTCCGAGCTCTCTGCCATCCCATTCCTATTTCGCACACCCTCTATCGTATTCCCCGACAATGTGGTCGACCATCAGATCTTGGATAGCTGGACGTCTGTCGAGGACGAGCTAGGGCGTCTTGTGAATGATGGAAAGCTCGATTTTTCGTTTCTTGACGCCCCACACCTCACCTCTATGGAGTTGCCTGATTGAACTCGATGCAGATGTCGCATATGTCTGTTTTGCTTGAATTCCACGCCCATGTTAGCTGGCTCGGCAGTTATGCTCTACCGGTCTCTCTAAGCCGTGTGCGTGAGATTTTCATTCCGTCCGACCGTTGCAATTTCGATCATAAGGTTTAGTTGGTCCTTGGTTCCAGGGACGATTATGTCTTGGGACCAGAAGGGTCCGCGGCGCCACTCTACGCAGTGAAATCGGGTGCCCACACGCACAACTTTATGGGGATACCTCTAAGATAGGGTCCTCAATTTTACCCTACAGCATCGCTTCCATGACGGACGTGAGTGAATTGTCGGTCTTCTAGGCCCGCAGCAGCGCGCTGTCTATAGCCCCACCCATGGCCTGAGTACGTCGATACTTATTTATAACTTAGCCGACGTATTGCCTGCCAGTGTGAAACTCACACATCGTTCGCGCCATGATGACTCGTGCTACGACTCGCCTCGGAGGAACAGCGTCCGACATCGTCGTCGGTAAAGTTGGGGTAAGACATGTCTCGGGTTCCATTTCGAACGGTTTCACAAAAACTGATGGATGATCTCACGTTTCGCCGATAGCATGGGCTCATGTCCATGACGTGGGTGACTCACATTCCAACTGCACTTGGGCCACCTCGCTGACCAGGTTCTCCAGCTGGAAACCAATCCCTGTCCCTGATGAACAATGTTTTGAGGCTATCAAAGGAGCTATCGATGCGTTGCCTCCCGGTGCCAAGATGTTCCTTAACGGAGGTGGGTAAACGAACGGCGATCATTTGTGATGGTCGGCATAGCATCTTGCTCCTCAGGGGAGTTTTACGGCCACAACCTGTCCACGACAAACTTGGAGATGATCGCTCGGTTTTTTGAAAAGTACCCCGAGTACGTCGACAGGACGTTCCTGTCGATCAAAGTGAGCACCACCAAAGGCTCGTCCCCACCACGTTGAAGAGAAAGTCTTGCGCGATTTCTAGGGAGCGCTCAAGCAAGGTGGCCTGCTTGGACCCGATGGCTCGCAAGTGGACGCTGATCATCACATCGTAGTAGGTGCACTGATCTCTGATCTCTACCAGGCCAGAAAATCTTGCGCGAAGCGTCAATCTCATCAACGAGAAACTGAGGGGAACGAAACGCCTCGACTTGTTCGAGTGCGCGCGCGTAGATCCCGACGTGCCAGTGGAAGTCTCGATCGCGGCGCTCGCGAAACTCAAGAGCGAGGGCAAGTTGGACCACATTGGGATGTCTGAATGCAGCGCAGAAACGCTTCGTCGAGGACACAAGGTCGGTCTGGTCTTGGTCTTTGGTCGTGATGCCAGGTAATCATATCTCGTTATATTATGCAGATTCACCCGATCAGCGTTGTGGAGATTGAAGTCAGTCCTTTCTCGTACGAGCCGCAAGCACGAGAAGGTACGTAAACGCGGATCGGTTTTTGAACGTTGGTGACTGAAATCACGCACACGTCAAGTCATCGCTACTGCGAAAGAACTGGGAATAGCAGTTGCTGCTTATTCGTGGGTCTTGGTCATCTCGCCATCGTCTGTGCATATATGCTCATGACGTTTCTGTAGACCGCTTGGAAGGGGTGTCTTGGCAGGACAAATCAAGAAAGTGGATGATTTGCCTGGTACGCAGCGTCATACGACTCGCTAGTAGGAATCACGACTGAACGTGAACGCGACGCAGCGGACGACTCGCGCCGTTTCTTCCCCCGGTTCCAAGAAGACGTAGGTTATGCTCCGCACATAGGGACTGTCGGTTTTGACACGGGCCTTGCCTTCAGAATTTGAAGCACAACGCCCCCCTAGTGGATGCATTCACTGAGATTGCCAAGAAGAAGAATGTTACGACGGCGCAGCTTTGCATCGGTTGGGTTAGTTCACTCGGCCCGCATGTGATTCCTATTCCCGGGTCTTCGTACGTCCTTGTTCTCGCTGACACGTCGGTCGCAACTGATTGAACACTTCCAGACGCGTAGAACGTACTCTCGAGAATTCTGCGGGCGGTGACGTCGCATTCACAGAGACGGAGTTGCAAGAGATCAATGAATTGATCAACAAGTCTGAAGTCAAAGGAACCAGATACCCTGCCCACGCGGAGGGTCTTTGGGCGTGAGCACATCCGAGTTTGTTCTTGAATGCGGCAAAGTTGCAGACGTATATAGACTGTTGGAATCGAATAATCAATGATACTGTGGTGGTTCTAGCTGGATGCTACTCTGAGGAAACACTACAAGCGTTCAGCAAGGCTGCCTTGAGAGCCTTGTGGCATTCCGTACCCTCGCCGAGAGTCCGTCATGTTCATAGTGCCTGCCACTTGAGGGGAGCACAGTCGCAACGGTGCTGTTCTATCACCCACGCTAACTTGGTCCGGTAAAGGGTACTGCGAAGAGAATCATGAACGGTAACGACCCCTTCCTTAAGGCCAGAGAAGCACGTCAACGTCAACCTAGGCCGAGTATCTGAGCAGGGAACCACGACAACTCACGATGAAAACACATCCTCAGCATGTCAGTGTATCATGTTACTTTCTCTTCGCCATTTGCCTCGTCAAGTTATCAAGGTACATCTGCAGCGTGGCATTCTCAGACGTGAACTTGTCGACGTCGGCTTGGACGCTGTGCACGCGCGTCACGAGGGCTAGCGAGAAGCAAATGACAGATCTGTTTAGTGTGGGGTGGAAACACAAGCGTTCCGAGGAGGGTGTGGCTTGCCTCTGAGATCGCCTCGTGCGGCGGCGACATCTCTGTAGATGGTGTCAGAGCACGTCTCGCGAGGAGCCCACGACACCGTACTTGAGTATTTGTTCTTTCCGGATCGCATCTTTGACAATATTACCCGGTTCTGCGTTGGAGATTGCCCAGGCAGAGCTTTCTTCGAAGCTGTTGAGCGCCATTGACCAATTCAGAAATCAAGGAGGTTGTGGTTGGAACCTGAGTTGAAGCATATTACAGTAACCGAATTGGAGGCAGATTTCGTAAAAAGGTCTCTCTGGCGGGGAGTCGAACCCCGCTCTCCCGCGTGACAGGCGGGTGTACT
>JBBPNX010000275.1:0-25157 GCA_038091155.1 Harrya chromipes | reverse complement strand
GGGGTTGAATGAGAGAAAGAAAAAAAGTTGTTGAAGACCGACAGTCTAAGCTTTAGGGCCGACTTTGCCACTCCCGAAGCTCCGAGCTCCGACTTTTTGCGACTTTTGCGGGCAGTTACTTAAGCAAATATTTATAAAGCAGTGTCAGCCACTATGAATATTACTGTAATAAGGCGTGTCTACCTGAAATTTAATGTCTAATGACTCTATGCCTCTATGATGCTGCGAGGCGTGCATAAGTTTGGATAACCCTCAGGTCAAGGCACAGCTTGCTGGGATCATTAGCTCCATTTTTGCCATAGCTCTCTGACGGTTGTTTGAACGGCTTCGTTTTTCCTGAATAAAAAAACATTTGGTCGGGGTTATACGCGTGTCTTAAGCGGTTTGTATACGTACCACGCAGTCCAAAATCCGGGCACCTTCGTTGGTTTGAAACCCCCTGTTATCGGAAGATCCGGATGTGTGCTTTGAGTAGACAGATGATCTAGAATAGTTGTGTGGATTTGAGGTGAAGCTTTACATCTTGGTTCTTACATTCGGAAAAGTTATTGTAAGTTAGCAGGCCTCCGAAGAACGACTTAGCGACCGCCGAGCGGGTAGTAAAGTAGGCGGTAGCTAAGTACCTCAGGTATGCAATGCAGCCTCAGAAGGGTCTCAACAGACTATACGCTTGTAGTATTGCTAAGTGTCTGACGGAAGGTCAATTGTGCTGGAAACTAATCTCCGTGGACCTTACCTGCGTTTCATTGTTCGCTGTAGCTTGTGCCTACAGCGTTCGGAAGATTATAAAATCGTCGAAAACGGGAGGGGCCAGCATCCGCGAATTAAGAACTGACAACTGACAGAAGACGCTTAAAATGTATCATGGGATAGAGGGCAGATGTCGTTAGCGCCGACGCTTTATAGCGCGGTGGTCGTGCAAGTGCACTGATACCATCAGTGATCAAGAACGTCGCACTCCTCTGGGGCTTCGTTGCGTAGATGGTCATCAGAACTTAAGTACCTATGAAGCAGATTGCCCTTGACGGTGCATAAAAGTGCTCATGATTGCCCTGTCCCTATCAAAGCGGTTATCCGAGTGTCAAAACCATCACTGCGAATGGGCATCTCCGGAGTGTAGAACGGATTCTTCATGACAGCGTCTGCATAAACCTCATAAACCTTCTGCAAAACGAACTCGGCAGTAGTCTCCGACAAGGATGTCAGTAGCACGAATTTGGTACCTCGATTAGAAGCTCAACAACATCCCCATTGGTCGATGAAGACAGGCTTACCAGTCGCCGTCAAGAAAATAGTCATTTTAAAGGATTCCCCTTCTATGACCTGTGCCCCAGAACTGGTTCCGATGGGCGAGAGCCTGCTAGTGATAGCATGAACACCGTGCAGAGTTCCAGCGAGTACGAGGTATTCGTTGGAAGTCGACTGTGCAAGGCCAGCTGAGAAATTTCGTCATTGAAGCATCGCAGAAGGAGGCGAGGTCAACTAAAAACGAACCCGCAAAGCTGCGCTGATAGACAAGGCCACCAGCTTTGTTGATTACCTGAATGCAATACCGACTTAGGATGTGCGTTCTTCGTTTATTTGATTCTTACCCAAAGCCCAAAGACGGCCATGATGTATCAAGAGGAGAGCATCAATATCATTGACGTGATAAGTTGCGCCTGTCACTGTCTTGGTTTCACACGCCAACCATTCCACACAACCATTCCTCGAGTGCTGTCGTGCGTATGAGAGTCGGGCCCTTGAACTTGGTCGGATTTAGCGTCTTCGCTATCCTGTCATTATGGATAACCAGGTCGAGCCAGCTCACAAGACTTGGACAGAGGGACTTAGCTCAACTCTCTACCGCACAAATAATCGCTTTGGCGAATGCTATTGACCCAGTCAAGAACGTTGATACACGAATCCCGGATTCCCACCTGTCAAAGTTGCTGATCCCTCGTTCAGGTGTGTTGTCTATTTTGCTCCTGGGTGCATGTTTTCAATGCTCAGGATGGCAGTTGGAAGCAACAATAATACTATAGTTCGCAAGCATATCGCTGCTGCACTAAGAGCACTGAAGTGGCACGTGGAAGAAGATAGCTTCACAGATAATACGCCATACGGCCAACGTTCCTTCACCAACATCATTGCTACCAAAGATCCAACAGCCTTGCGGAGAATCGTTGTCTCCGCTCACTATGATAGCAAATTCTTCCCTACGTACCCTGAGAATCAGGTATTTGCTATGGGGTTTCGGTTTTCGTTGTGTTTCTGATGGCTTCTAGTTCATAGGTGCCACAGATTCGGCGGCTCCGTGCGCGATGATGCTTGACCTCGCTGAGGCTTTGAATCCGTTGCTGGATGACCGAGAGTCGCGGGTCCTGGACGGGCAAGAGGAGGATGAAGACCTCGCTGATACCACATTGCAGCTTGTATTTTTCGATGGCGAAGAAGCATTCAAGGAATGGACAGACTCAGACTCAGTTTATGGGGCAAGGTGAATTAGTCTCGGAGCTGGTGCCCTGTTGTATTGCTCAAACACCAGTGAATGTAGGCATTTATCCGAAAAATGGGCAACGACGTATATCGCTCCCCGCGCGAAACGGCGATTAATCAGTCATTCAATGACGGAACTAGGCGGGATTGAACACCTTGTTCTCTTGGACCTCCTCGGAGCACCTAATCCCCTGATTCGTTCATATTTTACTGACACTGCATGGTTATTCGATGCTCTGGCCTCCGCGGAGCGCCGGTTGCACGAGTCTGGAGTACTTATGGGTCCGGAAAGTCCCTCGGCTTTCCAAAGCTTTTTCTCCCCTCGTCATGGTAACGAGCTTAGTCACGGGTTTATAGCTGACGATCACGTACCGTTCCTTCGAAAGGGTGTGAACGTCCTCCATGTGATACCATTTCAATTCCCTAATGTTTGGCATACCCTGCGGGTAAGTTATACATTACAAGAAAATTATGAGATGCTACAGCTTGATTTTGCAGGATGATGCAACCGCTCTTGATATATCGACCATGAGACGCTGGAACCTTGTGCTGAGGGTATTCATCTCGGAATATTTAGGCTTGCAGCCGGAATTGAGTCCGACACAAACCGGGTACAAGCATATGCGACATTTAGAATATGAACTTGTGAGTACCAATAGGCAGTAAGATGTCAATTCTTAACTTCTACTCGCTCAGTAGTTTTTATAGTTGTGGGGCAGTTGGTTCACTCAAGACCAATTCATGTGGCATGGTAGTAAACATCGAAAGAACACCGGCAACAAGGTATAAGCCAGTTGACCATTCGACGTCAACGTTGAGAGGACCAAATAAGCCTGCCTTCCTTTCGAATCTGGATGCCATCATGAACCCATTATCAGAGCCTTGTAGTGCTTCATCAACTCGGAGGCATCCGCGGCGAGCTACTAAAATTAACGTGCTTTTCGACGATTTGCGGAAGTTATATACCTGCTGTTTTTCTCGACCTTCGTCTAGGCGGCGTTTTGCTGCGTTCATAATTTCCTTGCGAGACCTTTGCATCCGGACTGATTGTGCCTCGGCTAGGGGGATTGTATGTGTGCTTGTTATGTATATGATTCGACGGAAAGGTTACTCACTTGCTTCCTCTCCCGCTTGGATCACCTGAACACGGCAAGGAGCCAGCTCGCTCAGAAGGAAAGAATGGGCTGAAAATAAGTTGTCAAACTTCTCCTGCGTTTTCCTGTCAAGCAACGCCAGCGAGAGTGACACTAATGATGACCTTGAACATATTCGCATCTTCTTTTATTGCCTGGAGTCCGGCCTGCGTGCGAAGATGTGACTGCTCGAGCTGGTCCAGTAAAACGATGATATTATCACTTGAAAGTTTCATATGCTTGTCCCATGCACCAAGTAAGAACGACTTACGTGTATGTGTTTGTTTCCCTCGCAGCTCTCTGTACATCTTCTCGAACCATTGTGAAAGCGGAGGTGATCCTAGCTTCGAATGTCTGCTCCGACTTCGACTTGTCTTCTAAAGCAGTTTGATCTGTAACCATCTCCTTGACCAAAGACCTTACCGTTTCCTGGACTGTATGCGCGTGTTACGGTGGGCTCAGGGAGAAAATAAGAGAGTGAAGATTTACCGGAGCGTAGTTAGGTCATGCTTTCCTGTCGGGTGTTGTAAATGAGTCAATCTCGCCACTGTCCTGCAGCCAGGCTTACTTCTGCGGTCTGTTTGCCATGGTAACATGAGAGTATTCAGCACGCATGTATTGTATGATCAAACCAGGGTTGGATCATTACCATAAGCCATGGCGAATTGCGGGTGATTGGTTGGATGGATGTGGCAATAGTTATCAGGGCGTGTGCACGTCGTGATAGGCTGAGTCGGAGTAACCTCGGGCTTCAGCCACTATCTGCCATTCTAATTAATCATTAGGGATATTGATATTGCCCCTCTCATTTGAGATACCTCAACTTCAAGTTGCTCCAGCACCATGGGCTGTCTTGAAACTGCGTACACCCTCCTCAAGTTCTGCCAGGTCGGTGACAAAGAACCTGGGACTTGTCCGCTGCCGTTGTTTCCCATTCATCGACTTCCCGAGGGTCTACTTTTCCGATATTCTGATAGAAAGTTCCACGACTGTGACTGGTCAGATTGAGGTGGCTTGCACCTTCACAAGAGATCCCTTGTGCCAACAAGCACTGCGGGCCAAAGGGTTTGAGTTGGTCCAACCCGTTCGAGCCAAGGGGCGAGCTCCTACAACTTGTCGCGTATGCATCTTACCAAAGAAAACACGGTCATTTGAGGCTGCAAGTCGAACTATGAACATCGAACTAGATAGTACAAAGATCTCAGGCATTATTAGTCGTACTAGCATTGAGTCCACGGTAGAAATGTCAGACGTCAATTCCCCATCATCAACACCAAATCGTGTAGTTGATCTTGTGTTGGAAAACTATCGGGTCTTCATTTGTAGGGTATACCTGTACAAAGAAAAATAATTAGGATCGACTCGTCTGCCCAAAATGCGAGCAGACAAACCGTTCTGAAGCTGCAAAGCCAGTTAGAAGAGCCGGATCACAGAAATCAAGATGACTCACTCGTTGAAATTCGTCATATGCGGTACTCCTAATGTTCTCATGCGCGTTTCGTATGATACCCATCATCCAGTCAGCGGCTTGACGTTCGTTCAGTCCAAGAGCAAACCGATCCTTCAGCCGCTTGATTGTTGCTTCCCCTTTGAAAGAAGGTAGACCAGTACCCAGCATAAGCTGCACTGTACTGACAAGCTGATCTGCATGGGGTCGTAGGGCAAGGAAAGCCTTAACGGTCAATTGCTGAAAGAGTTCGTATCCTTGAGAATGTCGGCCACCCATCAGAATAACCATTTCGTGATTGAGTTTGAAGGAGCTAGGCTCAAATTTGACACCCTGCGTTACAAGATTCAGTTACATTGGTTCTGTGTATTTGAGATAACTTACTCCGGGCCGTAAACATAGCGAACCAGTCAGTATCGCCATATCTGTCAAAAGAAAAGAAAAGAAAGACTTATCTATGTCGAACAGGAAGCCAAAATCTTGATGCAAGTTGGGTAAGTGGCAAGATGCTGTCGCGTAACATGAGACGAACCTATATGTACGATGTGTCCTTCTCCGTCAATCATGATATTACCGTTGTGTCGATCCTTGATCTGCAGAATATAACATGCCACAGAGTACGCCGCCATGGACTGGATGAAGTTAAGCCGAGCTCTTTGGAAAGCGACAGTTTCTTCCCCTCCATATCTGGAAACGAAAAAATCGAGAAGATCGTTGACTTTGGCGCGACCCATTTCATCCCGCGACGTAGCATTTGGTACTACATCGATCACACCGCACTGTATTGACCACTGAACAAACACGGAAATCAGCATAAGTAAAGTAGACTTTACCCCAGGGGAAGTAGCTGTCACTCTGTACGGGTAGAGGTACAAGGTCAGACCGACGCTGGTGAAGATGTTCTTGAACATCGCGATAATCTGAAGCGCGAGGACATCCTGGCGACAGTCATCGCCTACTTTGAAGATAGCTTGCTGCCAAACATCGTATTCTTCATGTTTCTCGACGCCAGAACCGTCCAATAAGGCCTCAGGATCAGTCTCCACTACAATGCGTTCCTTCCTCACTTTGAACGTAGCCATAAAAGGAGCCTGAGAAGGTGAATAATTCAGTTGAGCAGCTATCACTTATCACATGAGGTTAACCTTTGCATGACTCTGTAACGGGCGTCCAGATAGTTTGTCGATATCGACGACCTTCCCATCTGGGTTGCTAGGCAGGTAAACGCCAACATCAACGTGAATTTTGGCCATCTCTTCGTCAATCTTTGCCTTCAAAACAGTCAGGTTTAGCTGAAGAGGAAGAAGCACAAAACCTACCTTCTTTTCGGGTTTCGATCTCTTTATGTATGGCCTCAATTTCCCCGATATCGATGTGACTTGGTGGAAAAATTTGAATTCTCTATCATAGAACGATCTCGCCTCCCCTGACAGTGATTCGACAACTAGGTTGGTCGTATTGTCAAGGACTGGTTTCATAGGATCTTCCTAGAACTCGAGCTTCAATTTTTTCTAGCAGGGTATATTTATTTTGACATACTATTTCTGCTGCGTCATCCTTGAAACAGTTTGCCATCATATTCCAAATAATTTGATGGCAGAATAGCTGTGAGATCATCGCAGTTTCGAGAATGAATCTCGCAATATAACCTACGATGCACATGTCATTGTGCATTCTTTTATATAGAAGCGGCCTACCAAGATCGTCGAATCGTAGTGCCTGGACAACTTGTGGCACGAAAAAAAATGTCAAGTCGACTGGATGTTCTTTGAGGATACGGTGGGCGTATTGAAGCAAGTAGGGATCATTGTTGTGTTTTTTCTCAAAAAACGTCACAGCGATTACTGGCGGGACAGGGGTCCAGAGTAGAATGTGCTGCCGAAAATCATCAGTCAAGCATCACGGCTTACACGAAAAGCAGGACCTTTAGTTCTCTCCTTTGGTTTAGACGCGTGGTAGAATCGATTAGGTAGCGTAGACCTTCGGGGGTCCGCACGGCAGAGGCGGGGTTCGCGCGAACAAGTTTCTGAATCTCAGCGAGTGCGGCGGGAATTTTGAAGCGTTCCATCATATGGATGGCCACAGCCGGATCTATCTCCCACACGCTCCGAACAACCACGGGCCAATTGCTCTACCCAGGCATGGGCTAGATATCCGCACGAAATTGAGCTAAATCTCACCTCTGGCGTCGTTCGTTCAAGAGTTCCAGGGTGATCATGACCCCTAGTGGCGTCGTTTGTGGGATTCGCCCACACTGTGAGTCGATACATCTCATTTTCCACGAGTAGCCGGAGTGGATGGTTTACGTTCTTCAGACGGGTTGCAAAGACTGTTGAAATGAGTTAATCTGACATACGTAAGATGGAAATTTGTACACACGCGAGCGCTTTGTGATTGATTGGGCGGGTGGTAGGCTGGATAACGGAAGAAAAGCTCGGATGGAGTCGGTTTGAAGAAGCCCAAAAAATTCCGAAAGGACTTTGATATCGGCATCCACTTGAACACGACTCGCCCCGAATGACCACCTTGGGAACATGTCATGCTGAGCCACTAAACACCACAGAAGTAGGCTGCTTACTGTGGTCGGACTGCAAACCATGCGTATGCAGTACGATAAAGATTCTCGCGCGTCGTACACTCGGAGAAAACTTCTAGATTTGAGCTCTTCAATGTTTCAAAGCCAAACAGGAGGAATGAGTAGCGCAGTTCCCGGGCAAGCGGGTGCGTACTGAAATTGAGTCAACGAAAAATCCAACACCCTGTAACGTGTGACCCACCTGAAAAGCTTGTGGGCTTGAGTGGACCGTAACACAAGCTGTTGCATAAGGAATATAACTGTTGACCGACGATAGCGAGCAGCTTGCAACCGACTGAATAACATCTGTAGAACAATGGTGTGGGGGAGAAGAAGGCGTCTGGCGTGCGATGTTGCACGATCAATTTCTTCTCTGTCTGTAGGACTGTATCCTATTGGGTGGTAGAGTGGATCGTCGTAGCTGCGAGAAGCGTGAGTTATGCAGTAATTCACGCTCAAAGAAACCTGACTTTAGAGATTGCGAAAAAGCTCCCTTTCTGTCTCTGACAGTGGCAAACCAAGCCGCCAAAATTTCACTTATCAAGGCGACCTCGGCATCTGGTTTCTCTGCTATCACCCAAGTCCAAACCTCAATACCGACAGACATGGCAGATGGTGTGAATACTTCGAACGGTAAAGTGACGAGGTAATGCAGCAGAATATACTCGCACTGCCTATAGTCAGTCACGTATCCCAAGATGATAGTGCTGGTATATATACCTTGTCTAACGCGATCACAGTCGCCGCGCAACGGAACAACAGACGTTTAAGGTCTTGGACGGTCAATGCACAAGTCTTGCCTAAAATACCATTCATAGTTTCCTCCATCTTCGTCTTGAGTGCCAAGATGTCAGTGGGAGTCGCGTTTTGCGGAGGAACCTTGTCCAAAATGTCTTGCGCTGCGTCAAGTCACACATAAGCTACTGTTACTTTTGTTACTAAAGCGCATACCTTTTCGGCTAGCCAGTCGCAGGCCTGCAGCTTCACCTGCAAAGTAGTTTTTACTAGCAAGCTGACTCGCAAGTACTTTTGCACGATCATATTCCCAGTTAGATAGGGAACGTAGTGATGCTATACAAGATCAGCAACCTGGTTTTCCATCCTCGCATCACTTACTTAATTGTCGATGTGGCGGTCCAAAAGCCTTGGCAAATTTCTCTGCCATGGATGCGCCGAGTTCAGATGTGCCTGAACCAGTGAAGGATTGTGTTGCAGAAAGGTATTTCTGTCAAACAGACGTTATACTCGCGTTTTGCACTTCAGGATTTGGGAGAAAAAACCTGTAGAGTTGACTGCAGCTCTATTGGGGCGCGGCTCAACACTAGCTCGAACCAGCTAGCTGCATGTCTCTGCAATTGAACGAGAATCTCATTTCTGACTCTATAATCGTCCGTCAACTGCAGACGCATGCCCGTGCGCTCAGAGTGGAATTCATATATAGGATTGTACTAGAATGGCAGGTGAGGGCATAAAACCTTTATTCAGGACAGGCACAAACCTCGTCGAGATATTCGTTTTCACAGGCGCGTCTTAGAAGGGTGAGACACTCAAGAATAGCGTAGACAAGTGTTGCGTCACACATCAACGACGGAAATGAGGTGATTAAACGATTGAGGTACCTGGACGCGACCTCGCGAGCACGTGTGATGCGGTGGGTACTCGCCACAAGCAAATTGCACAGTTCTGAGGAAAGGTGGGGTGGAAGTGCTTGTTCCGCAGCCTGGGTGTTCAGATCAACGCTAGAACCTCGGATTACCTGTTGGCTCCATTAGCTTCCGCGGGCGTCAAACGAGAAAAACATACACTGTCAGCGACAGCATCCATGTAGACGTTCAGGCCACTTTGTTTGTTTAAACTTTGATTGGTGAAGTAGGAAACGAGGGAGGAAGGCAGCCCAGCTGCTGAGCGCATTATCTCTAGGTCGTTCATAGTCAACAAGAAGATGACTTGACCAGTTGTTAATGATCGAAGGTCGCTTGCGCTCACAGAGATATGGCGTGCAAGGCAAGCACGGTGCTTTCCCAAGACCTCGTAAGTCGGTCAATCTTTGTGACTAAAAGAGGAAAAAAATGAGAACATACTGAATAGGCGTACTCGTGTCTTATAACTGTGCGATATTCCAGATCGCTCACCGCATCTGAAACGTTCTCGAGGACCAAGCATGGCGTCTTAATTGCAATCCTCGCAAGCGCAGGCAATAACCATGTCATGGCACTTTTATCTCTCTCTTCCTCGCCAGAAGTTGTGAAGTTAAAAAGAACACACAAGAACCATAAATTTCGGAATAGGTTTGTCAACTCGGAAGTGGCATTGAGGTGAGGTGTAAAGTCGGCGTGATCCAGGAGAGCTTCAATGGGAAGCAGAAGTGAGGCGAGCTGTTCTGTCATCCCTTCCGTCTGGTAAATATTTATGAGTGTGTCAGCAGACGGGAGACAACAGCCAACCTTCCCATTGTGTCCTGCAGCAGCGGCATTCTGAATTGCCACGCCCTTGTCAGAGAAGAGGGTAAGAAGTTCCTCCAAATACACGTCATAAAGATCAGGTCTCTTGTCGATTTCTCGGGCAAGTCTGGTCTGAGCTGCTAATACCTATCCGCGCGGTTGAAGTAGGCACTCCGAGCTTTCGCAAAATGATTGATAACCTACCATATTGTTAGAGAATCGGGGATCTTCCGGATTCGCACTGCGATTGATAGCCGAAAACGCGCGGATGATATCCACGAAGGCCTCCTCAGGAGCAACTAAAGCCAAGTCCACCAAGTTATACGCAATGGTTGCCTCGACCGTAGGTTCCGCCGTCCGGAGCCTTTGCAACAACATAGAAATTGTAAGTTTCGTTACCTCTTCTTCGTCGAATTCCAAAGCCAGGCGCGTCACGATAGATATTGTAGTTATACCAATAAGTCGCTTTTCCTCGTCGGAACGTCCTCGAAGACCGACATCTTCGCTCCGAAAGGTGAGCTGATCGGTGGAAGATGACAAAGGGGGTGTGTAAAGCGGACTGTGCAAATGTTGCTGGGAAGAAGACTCGAAAATCTCTTGGCTCGTTGCGGCAATGTAGTTTAAGAGAGAATACATGTTCGACATGATAGTATCCTCTCCAGGTGCCAACTTTCCAATAAAATCAGTCAGCAGTTTCCACATTCTTGAAAAGATGTCTCACCTTAACACACAAACCGAAGCATTTTGCGGCAGCCGTAAGTGGCGGCGGAGAGCGTTTCTCAGTATTGAAAGCAAATTCGAATATCGGAAGAGGCGAGGTGACGAATCGACGTAAATGGTGCACCAGTCCCTTCGCAATTTCCGGGAAGCTCTGGACGAGTACAGTCAGTGCTTTGAGAGCCGCCTCCTGAACCAAGTTGTCCATGATTGGAGTCTTGTCGCTCAGTAGTAGACAAAGATACTCGTAAAGGTCAGGATCAAGTTCCCCCGAAGCAACCGAACAAACAGACGCTAATTTCTGTAAAGAATGGTAAATCTATTGATGCGTACCATGCTGAGAGTGAAACTCACCAAACTCTCAGACATCGTCTCCCATGCATATGTGTCAATGGGAGGTTCAATATCCATGTCCTGTATCTGCACCAAAAGGTCCTTGAAGCAATGTAAGGAACCCCTTATGGTTGAATTCAAGGTATCTTTGGTCACTCCGTCCTCTATAGGTAACTTCTTGGCAGCCCTTTTCATCAAATTCAACCAAGCCTTGTTGGCAGCGGCAGCTTCCTTCAAGGGTCCTCGACACTGGACTCCATCTGCCGCGACCGGAACAAGAGCTTGAGCAAGTACAGTCCACTGTAGTTCCATGACACAGCACACGATAAAATACCCGCTCAGGGGTCTCCCGAAGCTGATATAACGTGTGATGAAGGCATGACAGAAGAAAAAAGTCTCGGATGAGTCTGGATTCGCATCTGCTTCTTGATGAATAACAAGGAGAAGTCGGTTGACGCATTCGAGGATGGGGTCCTGGACCAAGCCAGCAAGAGCCTGGGACAAAAGTCGCCATTGAGTAACCGTCCATGGGAAGAGCATTGAGGTGATAGCACGGTAAAGACCATGTATAGAGGGAGTTAGTTGCGTCAGAACCTCGAGAGCTGGCAGGCGCGTCAGTTAGAGGTTTCAAATTATCAACTCGAGAATACGCACGACTGGCTGTCGGGAGCTTCTCTATCACTTGAGTAACGAATCGTAGAATAGCATTGACGGCCTGGTCCACTCGATCAGGGTGACTGGAACAGACTCGTAAGACGGCGGAAACAGTCGAATAGACAAGCTGATCCGGAAGTGCCCATTCTGCATAAAGGGGATCAGAATATAGCAATTTATTGGTGAAAATCCTCACCGTCCCAAGACAAGGATTGGCCATAGTCAATGTGAGGCAAATCATCTAAGACATCGACCAAGACAGCGAGAAGTGTATCAACTTGGTCTTGAACATGTTTCTCGGGGAGGGTTATGACCATTTCTCCGAAAGCAATATTACAGTGTGCTCGTGCTTCCGTCTTGCGAGACTATCAGACATAGAGAGGTTGGAAACGCAGTAGTCATCCGCACCATGTATACCCTTTTACATCCGAGTACGGCCAGTATTTCGCTACTTGACTCCTTGCTATCTTGAAGATTTAGTTGAGCTTTGGACTGAATAAGATGTTGAACGCTCAAATAGTCATCTTCATTGTCTGGTTCGTGCGCGGCAAGATCAGACAGGATACGCTGTCGTATATTGAGTTCAAGGCTAAATATGAGAAGTGAGTAACACCGAGAAACAGACTGGAGTGTTACAAAAACAAACCAGTCCATAGCTGCTTTCCTCGATGAGTGGAACAAAGTTGTTGCAATGCAGGTATGTACTAGTACGTAGTACTACCGCAGACGGTCGAGACCCTTAAGGTTACCAACAGTAGAAATCAACCCAAAATTTTGAATATCCAGAGGCAAACGGCCAGCGCTGGACCAGCAAGCTCTCATGCCGATTCTATACGCATTTTCACGTGATATAAACTTTTCATTCTTTAAGAACATGTCTGAGACGTAAGACCACGGGACAACGGCACTCCCAATGAAAGCAGTGAATTCAATAATGTGCCGCATCGAGACTGCATTGCAAACGGACACTATGGGCAAGCACAGACAAACCGGAGACACTTGAGTCGACTATCCGAGAATTCTTCGGAATTACCTATTAAGGTACTTGCTGGTCTGAAACTTAAGCTTAAACCCTTTGAGTCCAGGAATAGGATGATTTCACAAGGCGCTATAGCCAAGTGGTTACGGCGACAGATTCGAATGGTATGCGATATCTGTTACTCTTTGAGTGCGCAGGTTCGAATCCTGCTGGCGTCGTTTTTTCATTCGTGCGCGCAGCTTCCAGCCTCGAATCACTGCCAGTGACTGATTCCACGTCAGTGGAGTATGGTCATGATACTAACGATTTTTTTGGCAAATTTTAGGCTGAATATCGTTCCTGGATTTGACAATAATCAAATACTGTAACGTTCATGGATGATCGATGAATCGACCATCGACTTCTAAGAATTACTAAACCATTCCATGACTCACCGCCACTTTACAGTAAGCATGACCAGCATAGCGTTCTGGGAGACCTTAAGTCCGAAAGCCCTCCGCTCTCGTCTCTATACGTTCCCTGGTTGGTTGAGTCTCTCCAAGGACAGCTTCGAACGCCACACGTCGGCCCTTTTATGTTGTCTCTTTCTCGTCTCCGTCTTTGTATGCTTCTTCTCATTCTCGCGACCCCGAGGCAAACGACACATCCACACAAGGGACGCTCTTCAGGCCCTCTTCACTGTCATACTGCCGACGTGCTCACTTTGGCCGGCCCGCTACGTCAAATCTGCGAGGGTTCCCCGTTCGCGCGTCGTTATACCCCTGGAGATGATCATCGAGGATACGGTCGACGGCGTCATAGAATTTCGTAACCCAATAAACGACTTGGCAAATCTTGTAGGCTCTGGAGTAGTCGTAAAAGGGTATACTATATGCGTAAGTATCGGGTGGAAATGGTGGATCAACTGTTTCGAGTGGTGTCTGCTCTCCGAGGTGGGTGCCACCCGTCATCTGCGAGATATCTTGTTTATGCAGCATACACGTATACGCAGTCTAATCCAGGTACGTGTCAGCGGTAGTTCAGTGTGTATCCACTGCATCCGGGAATCATCCATGGTTACGTTTGCCAGGACACATATTCGGTCTCACCCACTGGCTGCCCCGCGATATGTCCACTGCCGACTCAATTTCTCTGGGTCTATCCTTATTCCCATTTGCTTTAACTTCGTCGACCACTCTACCTTTACTTTGTCTCGATGGTGCTCCTCGTGGCACGATCCCCTCCTTGAACGCGGGTTGCAAGGTGATATTGGAATTCACAGCTTTCTCACCATCCCTTCGAACATTAAGCACGGCACAAATCATTTCTGCCCTTCCATTCGTCATTTCCAAGCGTTCACGTCGCCGGCCGCGGTCCCTCGTCTCCGTTCTCGAACAACTTAATGCTGCGTATGGGCCCAATCTGGTTGTCGACTCGCTTTCAAATGTTTCGGCTGACTACGAACAAGCACTGCGGCACGTGTACGAGTCCTTCTCTGGGGAGCCGAGTTTTCGCGAGATGTGGGTGAAGAATGTGGGTGTTAGGGCATGGCGTCTGGACATGTTTCTGGTGGCCCTTGAGGCTGCACTTGTACGTCGAGGGTGGATCGAGAGATGGGCTGTTCAAGTTATTGTCAAGTGAGAAATCGTGTTCACCTTCCGATGTTCATATGTACGTCTCACATGTTTCATCATCTCCTTGTATGCGATGCCGGTCTTCGAGAAAAACGACCAAATCAGATCGTATCAAAAATGCTGGGATTACTGGTGGTGAATCCTATAGATGCTATGCTCCACCTGCCTACTACTAAGTTATTTTCCTCGCATTGAACACTGATTCCTTCACCAGGAACCAAAATATCTTCGGTAGATGTAAATCAAAATTTATTGTATAATTTACCTCTTGCATCCCTCCATCCCCATATAGGGATGAGACTCAAACAACATCCTTCAGGTCAGATATTGACAACACCTGCCTCCCATGCGTCCGTCGACGAGGGTTCCCGGGTATCACAAGTGGCCGGACCCACATCCTCACATGACCGCATTTTGTTGCCGTCAGTAGTGCACGAGGAAGGAATGTCAGGTAGCTTAGCATATCAGCCTCGATGTGTTTGACCTGATTAAAGCACACAATTGATGAGTAGATGCGGATTAGAATTTGAATGATAGCATACTAAAACTGGCTGAACCGCGGAAACCTCATTTCTTGACGGTGCAGGATGGTACCTAGGCGTTGAAAGCTGTGTGGTTGAACCAGTCCCACGACGATACGCTGCAGCCAACGAGACACTGGATGCCATCGAAACACGCGGATGATGGCCATGCTGAAGTTTCGGTCGGTGTAATGCACCACTAGAAAAGTCCCACTGTAAAACCGAGATTAAGATCAGTTGTTACTCGACGTAAAGACAGGCAGACCAATATCAATTTGTTATCCTCCCCTACACTCCCAAATCGGTATGTCCGTCCGTCGCATTTCGGTGCATCAAATGCTACGGCTGACACAAAAGATGAGTGTCCTTGGCATCTAGCGACAACTCGTTGTTCCCACGGAGAAAATATTGTCAGGAGGTCATCTTGTCCACCCGTCTGCGAGAGAGTTGGTGAGTGATGGTGGAGTGAACGAAATAGTGATACAAATACCAGTATGAGTCGACCGTCGGGTGACCACGCGACAGATGTCAATGCGCCAAAATATGACGCATAGCAATCGACGAGTCTGCAAGGTGGTCAAGAGATCTTGTAAGAAATAACGAGGTGGAGAGTACGCCACTCACTGCTCGGCGAATGCGTCGATCACTCGTAGACAGCCGTCCTCTGATATTGCGGCAACATGTTTGACATCGGGAGAGAACACAAAATCTAAGCACGAAAGTTTCAAAACGCTCGCAAGCCTGCGAATCAATCACGCACCCACGACAGCGCGTATACTCAACCTCCAATGACTGACGGGATTTTTGGCAACCCCCTTGTCTGCTCTCGCACCTCCATTTGCGTTGGCTTCGGGATGCCACGGCGGCACTGTAACGTACATGGTCGTTAACGGATCCCATTGACCAGTCGGCTGTGACTGATTCTGAGTCGGATTTGGGAAACACGAAGTTGATGGTGATATCTGAATGGTGGGAACCGTCACACTGAATACGCCATCATCTCGTTCCTTATCGTAAACGATTATCGTGCCGTCTGCATGGGAAACCAGGAAGAGGGTGGAAGATGCGGGGACCCAGCGCACTGCAGTACAGGGAGAGGAAGAAATAGAGCCCTCGAAGAACAATATGAGCAACGGGTGAAGCGGTCTACAATTGGTAGTCACACCTGCTTGTTGAGGCGACCATACCGACTAGCTATTGGATCTTTGAAATAGTATCCTTAGTATATGCCTTGGAGAATAAGAAGCCACGACACACCAAACCAGACCAGGTCGCCTGTATTGAACCCGATGACAACATCGAGTCTCGAGGGTAAGGCAGTGAGAGTGTTCACGTCATGACAGGTTGGAAATGCGGAAAAACTGATTCTTGTAAGTGGGTCCTGCCATTTGATCCTTAGTAGTAGTATAGATCAGATTTACCGCGTGTGGACGCACCTTGGCATTGGTCCCAACTTCACACCAAAGAAAGGTCTTACCGGAGTTGTAGAACAAGAACGTTGCATCACCCAGTTTGCTGGCAAGGACCTTATTCAGGCCCTCGACGCTCTGCATGCGTGTTATGAAAGTGGATGAAGTCGTGCGCATGTTATGCTTTGGTTTGGAAGAGCTGGATTTCTTCTTCCCGGAGACGGAAGGGTGTGCAAAGAGCTTGTGCTGAGGTTCCTGGGACACGATTAGATCCTGTGTAGCAGTCGCTTGGGGCGAAGTTACGTCTGGCGAGGTGAGGTTGTCATCTGGTGTGTCGCTGGAGGACAAACTGCGATCGTCTGGTAGTCTTTCCTTGTCCCTATCCTTTTCTCTCTCCCGCTCCTTGTCTCTCCGCGAATCCTTGTTGAGGTTTGCGCCGAGCAGCTGTGCCAAACCTGGCGAGCCCGCATGTTTCGAGTGGTTGAAATGGACAGTGACGGTGGAGAGCCGGGTGGGGTATATCTGGGTGGTGTTGGATTGTGTTGGTACGATGGGCGGCTTGTGCTCCTCTGTGACGGAGTACACGCCCTCTGGGGCCACGAACGCGCTGTCGCTCTCCATCGCTGCTGTTAGCGTCGTGGAGATTGACCGCGAGAATATCGCTATCTATATACTACACTGCAGCCGGTGCTGAGCGGGACCCGCCGTCTTTCCCAGCTTCGCCAGTGAAGAGGCCGAAGAATGATCCGGTAGACTTGACGGCAGTGGACTCCGGCTAAAGTATCATGCCATCAGGTGAGGACCCGGATCTTGCACCACAACCATGTTCATCTCTACCTTGCGTCTTCGTCCCCTCGCCCGTCTGTCTAACACATTCGTATGTCCCCCTCGTTATGTCTTATCCAGCTCTACCTCTGACCGAGAACAGACACAGTGCTCCCGGCGATGCCAGTCGACCAGCGCCGTTGAGCCGCCACCGGCAGGTGGCCATCTCACCTCCGTAGCATCCTCGCAGCTCCTTCGTCTCACTCGGGAAGCTGCCCTTCGTACACCAGGGTTGACATGGGCCGACGAAGACGATTCTGACCCTGTGCGATCAATGGTGGGTGGCCGGGAAACAACAAAGATGAACCTGTATCAAGCAGTCAGAGATGCGCTCAGGTACGATGGGATGATTTCTCTGTCTGCAGTGTTGACAAGTCGGCAGCATCGCACTAGCAAAAGACGACACCGCTATAGTGTTTGGGGAGGACGTCGCGTTCGGCGGTGTGTTCCGCTGTACTATGGTATGATTGTCCCTTCCCTGCATATCATTCAGCTTATGCATCCACTCCAGGGCCTCGCAGAAGAGTTCGGTACGGCCTTCATTATCTTGTTGGCTTTGTTGTTACATACGTACGTACTACAGGTCGCGAACGCGTCTTCAACACTCCCCTGACGGAGCAGGGTATCGCTGGGTTCGGTATCGGAATTGCATCAATGGGACATACAGCGATCGCAGAGATACAGTTTGCGGACTATATCTTCCCTGCTTTCGATCAGGTACGCTATAGCGAATACCCCCGTTCGCAGTTCTTAACACGATGTCGATGCAGATTGTGAATGAGGCTGCCAAGTATAGGTACCGCGCGGGTGGGCAGTTTTCGATCGGTGGACTAACAATCCGTACGCCAACGATGGCAGTTGGACACGGGGGTTTATATCACTCACAAAGTCCTGAAGGCTTCTTCATTGGTGCTTCGGGCCTCAAGGTTCGATTCTATTACGCTGCTTTTCGGTGCAGAAGCTGACACGATGACTACAGATCGTCATCCCCAGATCGCCAATTCAGTCCAAGGGGTTACTCTTGTCATCAATCCGTGACCCTAATCCTGTTCTCTTTATGGAGCCCAAGATTCTATATCGTTCTGCAGGTAGTTCTATAAGTTTTTTTTTTTTTCGCTGCTCACTTTGTAACTGCCAGTTGAACAAGTCCCGATCGATGATTTTGCCCTCCCTCTCTCTCGTGCCGAGATCCTTACTCCGGGCTCTGATCTAACCCTTCTATCCTGGGGTACACCAATCTACCACTGCGAGTCTGCCATTAATCTTCTGCGTTCTCCACCCGCATCCTTAGAACCTCTCATTCCTGCCTCACTACGGACTGCAAAGGTGGAGCTCATAGACCTGCGCACCATACTACCTTGGGATGTGGAGACTGTCGTGGAAAGCGTCAAGAAGACCCGCAGATTGGTTATTGTTCATGAAGCAGGATATACTGGTGGTGTTGGAGGCGAGATTGCGGCTGAAGTACAAAAGAGGGCATTTTTGCGGTTAGAAGCACCCGTGAAGCGAGTAACTGGCTGGGAGTGAGTATCTTGTTTCGTTGCGTGTGCACCTTTCTCTGACAACTCATGATGACAGCGTGCCTGCTGCATTGCAATTCGAGAAATTCAACATGCCGGACGCTATCAGGGTTCTAGATGGTATTATCGAGACTCTTACCTATTGAGCAGCCGCAGACTCTCGGCTGAGTGCTGAGGGGTTCTGGCCAATACCATACTACCCATGATGGGTTGCAGCACTATACCTACGATCAGCGGTAGACGTGACAAGCCTGTGAGGAAGGAACCTAACAGGTGATGTAAGGTTATCAATATACATACGGTAAAACAAAGATGGTACAATCACATTGATGCCCTACATGTCCGACGGTTCTTCATCGAACTCCTCTGTCATGCCTTCCTCCACCTCGTCAGAGTTCTGTTCCTCATCCATGTCCTCAACGCCAGCATCCAAGTCCGGCCCAGAGTCCTCATTTTCTTCGTGGGGTGTAGTGCCTTCGCCTGTGCGACCACTAGATGAACCATCTGAATCATCGTCTGCCTGCATGCACGTATACAGAGTTAATCTAGTACTCTTATTCAATGAGATCGAACAAGGTGCACTTACATCATTTTTTTCTTCCAACTGCGTGGTATGTCTGCCTGTTGGGATGTACCATACGAACCCACGATTACGGACGTGTAGATTCTAAATTCACATACTGTGAATTATGCAATGGTTGTTGTGATTTCACACATACGCAGTCCTCCAGGTCGTTCTCTTCGTCCGACAAGTCGTCTGCCTCACGCTGCAGATCCCTCACATGATTGATGCGCCCTTGATATCGATCGGCTTTTGGCAGAGGAGTTGGGCCTACGTGGGGTGCTTTGGGAAGAACAAGGGGAACGACAGGCGGGCGGGGTATCAGCGTTGGCGATGCGATGGACATGGAAAGAGTCCGTCATGTTACGTAACGACTATGACTGAGCTACACCATCGAGTAAGAACGACCAAAGAGCATCCAAGCGCTTGAAATCGTGGTGTACTACGCTCACTAACCAACGTTCCTTCCGCACCTTGTCCAGAAATGCTCTTTGTGAGGACTCAGGGGCGTAGAAAGATGCCCATTCGGTCCATATTGAGAAAGCTTCATCCTGTGACGCCAATGCATTTGGTAAGATTTATCGTACTTGGATCCGAGTCGCTCGTACCTTCCACGTGAGGAATGATTCTCGTTCAATGATCGTCGTCTGCACTACCTCCTGACCAGGGAATACTCCCCAGGTTACAGCATTTCTTCCATCCTCGGGGACATTAGTCCTACATTCACCCTAAGGTACGCTATTCAGGCCATGAGTCATGGGTCCAATAACATCACATACCTTAAAGTTCGCTGCAAAGAAATGAATCCAACCGTTTCCTTCCTTTTCAATTTTTCTCTCGATCTGATATACTACCTTCTCTTCTGCAAAGAACTCAACGAACCCTTTCTGAAAGACATAACCACCCTTTGGGCCCCATCCAAAGACTTCGTCGGTAGAACTGGCGTTATCAATCGCGGGTTGGGAGCAAACAGTCCAAAGCCCTTGGCTGGTAAGTTTTTTCAAGTGTTCAAGGATCGTTACAGATTCAGCAGATAGTGGGAAAGCCGAGAATGGAGTCGAAGGGATATTGGAGTCAAGATATTCCAAAAACAGTTTGGTCAGATCCTCTGTATTGGTCGGATTGCCCCAGTTGGATGGCACCGCATGGATCTAACAAAGTTTCCGAGCTGAGATAGATGAAGAGTAAATGTGAGCGCATACGTTGATTCCCAAACCACCCCATTGATCTTGTACACCAAATGCGGGACTCTTGTAGTCACCAAACCGACCATTCGGGAATTCGTCCCAGGTTGCCGCGTTATTGAGTTCCCCGCGTCCAGGAGGTTCAACTTCTAGGGTCGGTTTGCTTGTTAATGCGTTTGCGGCAGTTGTAGTCGCAAGACTCGGTGTGACTACCAAGTCGGAGCTGGGAAGGGGAGAGATCAACGGCGGGGAAGAATCCTTACCCCGTGTTTCGAAATCAAAGAACGACTGTAGGCGAGTAAAATGACCTTACAGTAATAAGTTTATTCCTGGTGATGGGACTCCCTCCAGCCCACTGAAGATTCTCAATGACAAGCTGAACGCTCTTTTCAAGGTTAAGGGTACAAAGATGAATACCAGAAACGAGCCCAAATCCGGTGATCCTCTGTATGATGTCAACAGCGAGACGAACACCATAGTCCTTGACAAGTTGGTCGTCATGCTATCAATGGTTCCCGCATTAGTTTCTAGTGTTCTCGATCAATCAACCCACCCGGATTGTGTCCAAGTGAGCCATGATGTTGGGCGGAACCTGGGTTCCACATAGCTTGATGACTCTCAGGAATGATGCATATGTCTGGATAGGCATGATGCCGGGTATGATGGGCACAGTTATACCTGTACATGGTGAGGCATGAATCAATGGTTGGGAAAGATCACTAACCTTTACTCCGAACTTTCCGAATCCATCCAATGAAACAGTCCAAGTCATAAAATAATTGTGTTACAATGAATTCCGCCCCAGCATCCACTTTTTGTTTGAGGATGTCGATGCTGTCCTCTTCGTTTGTGTCATTCCCCAAATGACCTTCTGGGTAAGCTATAGATGTGATAAATAAGTGCCTTGCCACTCATGTTTGACATGATCATGTCAATTACCAGCGACACCTATGCAAAAGTGTGATGAATACTCCTCCGACGAACGTATATATTTGACCAGATCCAGTCCGGATGTGAATCGTGAGTCGATCGGCGTCCAATGCTCCTGTCCACGTGGTGGATCTCAATGAAAAGTATAAGATACCGGATCCCTGTGTGTGTGGGGAATGACTAACCGCCGCGCAGTGCTAGAATGTTCTGTATACCTCGCGCTTTCGCTTCCTATGGATTTCGTTAGGTGCCGGAAGGGAATAGACTACCGACGCACGCGTAAAGCATCATCAACCATGCCAGGCAGCATATTCGTGCATGTCAGGTGCAGAATAGTGTCGATGCCGCAAGCCGACTGCGTGAATCCGGCGAGATCGAGACTTCTGTCTCTGGTGGAGCCACCGGCACCCCATGTCACGCTGATTGCAATAGGATGAAGTACCGAAAGGCGCGATATTCGAGATATGAGATTCTCGAAGCCCTACCTACGCGTTAACACGAGGAGGTATAAAATCACATATAAAAATCACCTGATCTGTACGAGGAGGGAAGAATTCAAAAGTATAGAAAGGTTGGGCGGGGTTATGAGCTGCGATCTTGTCTGATAGCTTCATGACGTTAAACGTTCAAGCGGGCACAACTTCAAGTTGAAACGATCATGATGTGTGCACTTGTTACGTAAACGAATGGCGGCCATTCCAAACAAGGGTAAACTACTACATATCGACCTGGACTGACTCTCCTCGCACTGAACCCAACGGAGGCCAGCGATCCAGGATTTCCCGACACGACGTACAACGACGCCGGCAATGGACACGCTTTCGACACCCGCAACCGCTGACTTCTCCTCGACGCCCCCAAAGCGCACAAAGATCGTGTTGCTTGGTGACCAGAGTGTTGGGAAGACCAGTCTGATCACAAGGTCTGCCCCAGACGCGGACCTCTCGCACTCGTACTTATCTGGTCTACGCGCAGATTCATGTATGATACGTTCGACAACACCTACCAGGCTACAATTGGGATTGACTTCTTGAGCAAAACTATGTACCTCGAGGACCGAACCGTCCGGTTACAACTGTGGGACACTGCTGGACAGGTGCACCGTGACTTGAAGCTTTCAAATTGTGCTCATGCAGACTGACTTACATGTGATAGGAACGATTTCGTTCGCTAATACCATCATATATCCGTGATTCTTCTGTAGCAATAGTTGTATACGACATTACGAGTAAGTACCTTATACTTCAGCTCGGCTTCCATAACTTATCTCTACGGCTACAGACCGGCAATCTTATCTTTCAACGTCCAAATGGATTGACGACGTACGTTCAGAGCGTGGAAACGATGTCATCATCGTTCTGGTCGGTAATAAAGCTGACCTTTCAGAAAAGCGGTCTGTCCTCCTATTCTTTCTGCATCGCGCAGCCCTTTTCTAAATCCCTCGCATTAACTGCAGTCAAGTTACGGTAGAGGAGGCAACTCAGAAGGCAACGCAAATGAACATAATGTTCATGGAGACCTCCGCTAAAGCTGGTCACAACGTCAAATCCTTATTCAAGAAAATAGCCATGTCACTTCCGGGCATGGACAGCAACACGCAGCCAGAGACGCCGAACGCCAGTAAGTATTTTACTTTAAGTTATGACAATTAAGCCTGATTAGAGACACCTCAGAAATCGACGTGACGACTCCTCAGACGCCCACGGTCCCAGAAGCCTCACAGTGCAACTGTTGATGCTGTTGATGTATCCCCCTGGCTTCCCTTCCTTCCTCACGTGACATTATATACCGCAAATTTTGTTTCAGACATATCAATCGTTTGCACCGACTGCTCAATGCTACCATTTGCTCTGATTTTGTGGGCTAACCACGGTTCATTGTGTTACCCGCTCCTCTTGGATGCGTGTCTTTATACTGGGCCCATTGTTCGTCTTTGTGGCGTTTCTCTTCTGCTTTCAGATCTCCCAGCATTGTCCCATCCATTTCCGAATCTATGGTGAGCTGTTCAGACGATGTGGGCTCGACTTCGGACGGATTTCTAAACAAATGGCTCAACAAAGCATAAGGTGTTCTTAGAGCGTAGCTTACCCCTTGGCCGGAAGGATTCCTCCGCGCTGTTGTTCTACCTCCAAATATTCGTCGATGGTCATGGTTGGTAGACGATGGCCAGGCCCAAAAACCTGTGTGCGCAGGCGAGTGCGGTCCGACTCGCTCGCAGGCAAAATAGTGAAAGGTCGCAATGGCTGCAGCAATGATCAGAGTGTTTTCGACGTATCTCTTGCCGCGTACCTTGCCATGGGGATCCAACAGGGGTCCTCTGTTGGAGGCTTCGGAGAGTGTGTCGATTCTCCACATGTCCTCATGCTCTTTTGTCTTGCTTTGTCGTTCGTCCGCCGGAAGATTTGATAAATGGGACATGGGTGGGCCCAGAGCACTGCAGAGTAACTGGATCTCTTGATCCGCAGCTTCGAGTTGTCCACGCGCCTGAGCATAGAAGAGTCTGAGAAGCAGCAGGGTAGTGTCCCTAAGGACGCTCTCAATTTCGTCATCTTCAGCATCCTCCTCCGAAGGGAGAAGTAGAGATACTACAAGGTCAAAATCGCCGAACGAACGATCCTCGGAAACCAATTTTCGTCGACATCTCCTGATTACTTCTATACGAGTTCGGAGATCCTTCTCGGCTTTGTATTGTTTTATTTTTACCTCCCTGCGCTTGGCAATGTCTCTGATAGAGGACGGTTGCTGGCCGTACAGTTCACGTTCGGTCTCCGGTACGATGTCGTAAGTTTCGAGGCTGGAAATATAAATGTTCAGAAGACGCTAGTAAAGCTATCGTTAACAGGTCTATAACTGGGCAGTTTCCGGACCCACCTGAACTTGCGTCAAGTTGCTCATGCGATCGTCCCTGCAGATAGTTCTGACCCGGTTCTGCACCTCTGCGTGAACAAAGGGGAGGGATAGATAGACAAGATCCGTTGTGGAGATGTCCTCGAGTGTTTCGTTTGGGCTGAATAGTGATAAACCGACGACTCGCTCAGCTAGCTGAGCGAGATCAGACTGAGTCTCTTGGATGAGCTCCTAGAGGCGGTCAAATCAGCCAGACATTGTCGTTGATGAATCCAAAGCATGCCTGAGTTTCAGTTTCGATCGTAGGTAAATTGGAAGCTCTGGAAGCCTTGTTCAAGGCTCTGGAGTATAAGGCTGGTAGTGATGGCTCGGACATATCGCCAGTGTAAAGTGACTCAAAGCCAGAAGTATACCAAAGACGGTAGTACCAGTAACCAGTGGTATTCGGGGGTCTCGGCCAATCCAAGTTTGTCTTGTGCCAGCTAGGATCAATCCGAAAGGAGGTTCGGACGGCTCAAACATGGACCCGCAGGACTATTTTTCGCGCAGGCGAAATATCCAAGAACTTCTGCACTTCAAGGATGACGATTCGGGATGCATCGAAGGCAAAGTCTTCATGATATGGTCCCCTCGAAAGCGTTTACACCGAATCAACCTCGAGGTCGTGGAAGGCCGTGCTATTTACCGCTTCGAAGTGGAGGTCCCTTACAGGGATGGGATTACATTTCGACCACATGAACACGTTTGTCTTGCTCTCAAAGGGGTGACGGTTCATCATCGCCCGGAATCCAGTGCCCCCCATTGCATTCCGATTGTGCTCCGCTTTCCAGACGGCGCAGTATTCAAGTATCTGAGTGGCATTCATGGGGGCAAAGTCGTTGACACACGGGAAGGTTCGTGCATCCATAACGAGATGGAAACTAGAAGCTAATGTTTGCGTGAAGGAAGCACAGACGAATGGTACAACCCTGGCATGGATCATACTGTCT
>JBBPNX010000274.1:0-25244 GCA_038091155.1 Harrya chromipes | reverse complement strand
TCCTCCTCTTACTCTGATCCCTGCATCTTTCTCCGGCGTGACAGTCTAGTTAACCAGTAAGCTTTCATCAGTGTGAATGGTATTTGCTAACCAAATAAAACTCGCAGTCGCTCAGATGACTCATGGGCATGCAGGAATTGAACGGATTGAAGATCTGTTTCTTGTACACGGGCACGTCGCCGTTTAGGCGGAGACTCGCCAATATTCGGGATCTTAAGCACCTACACGAGCCACGAGGTGCAGTTCAACATATATTCCCAACGAACACTGAGGCCCCGTCGACACTTTCTCTCCCACATAGTATGGGCTTCACGTTAGCTGAGTCTTTCGAACGGCGGGCAGTCTGAACACGCTTATCTCAGAAATGTCGTGTGCAGTTATGTCCAGAGCATAGCAGAGTCAATTCAAGTCGTGAATGCGTCAGTGCTCGTCGTCGTCGTCGTCGTCACTCCGATTGCCGTGCATCCAATCGTGCACTACAAATTCTTTTTCTTCGACCCCATGAGAGCAACTGAAGCCTGAAACGTGTTGACGCATTCTGAAGTCGCCATTCCGTCGTTCTCCACGGTAGATTACATTCTTTCAGCTCCTGGACGTATACGACTACTAGTTAATTGACTGCGACCGAAAGCACAGTGGAATTGGCAAAAGATTGAGTAGTCGTGATAACTGAGGAAACGAACAGAGACAATACCATTTTGTTTACTAGTCAACCAAACTACGTGTTCGCTGGACTGCTTTCGTACGAATTCTGTCTTCGAGATACATTTTCAAAGGGATCACTCCAAGATCCAGAGTTGCCCATACCACTTGTACCGAGGTAAATTCTTCCCGTATGGGCGATATCGTTATCTCGGCCATCATAAATATCACCGCTCCCGAATTATAAGTAGACCGGGTGTGACACCAGCGGCTTCCCGAACATGGTCGAATGGGCTGTTCAGACTTTACGCGCTTCTTCTCCCCAACCATCCTCTTTCAGTCTGTACTCGATATTCCATGGGCAACTGCGTTTCGCACTTCCAGCTTCTCCAACGAGATGACGTCGGTACTACGAGCAGCGACGGCCGTCTCGAGAAACGTGGTGTTACCATGGGGCTACCTCCCTGCCCTACGTTACCCATCGAAGAACGAACTGAGTCGTTCTGGATGCATCCGCCCTCTTGCATCGCCAATTACACTTCTAGCGACACCTTTCCGTCACACGCCGACGTCGGTGAGTACCCTCTGAATTGTTGGCGCGCGCCGGTGCCCATGCTTACTCGGTTCGTGCTCGCTCGCGCGTCACACATCACCTCCTAGTTATCATTGGATCTGGTCTCTCCGGCGCATCCTTTGCACGGACGTTGCTCGACTTGGACTGCGCGCGAGAAGACCACAGCGACCCACTGAGCGTCGTCATGCTGGAGGCGCAAGACACATGTTCCGGGGCGACGGGCAGGTGGGCTAGGGTCTCTCTCTCGGTCGTGTCGCATCACTAATGGGCAACGGACGCCGGTCTGACATCCGCATATAGGAATGGAGGACACATCAATCCATCCCTCTACCACGACTATGAATCCCTCAAGCGGCAATTCGGCAAGACTGCGGCACAACAGATCATACGGTTCCGACTGGCGCACTCTGACGTGTTGTCAGAGGTTGCGGCGGAAGAGGCAACGGGCGCTGGTTGTCGGGAAGTGGAAACCGTGGACGTGTTTTTTGACGAGGTGGTATTTGCGGAGGCGAAGCGGAAGCTAGCTGTTTACAAGGCGGATATGCCGCAGGAGGCGAGCCCGTATTGCGTCTGGCAGGGAGACAAGGCTCGTGAGGTGCGCGGACCTCTTTATTACCGTATGCACGCCCCGATCGGTGTTTTCGCCAGAGGTTCAACTTGTCCACGCTGGCCGTTGGGTGTATCACAACCCGCGCTGGGGCGGTGCATCCTTACCGTTTCGTTACCGGCATTCTTTGGCGGTTACTGCAGGAATACCCCAAACAGTAAGTGTTGTCTTGAATGCGTGGTCGGTTGCCTGACCCACTGCCACTCTCGTCTGAACCTGCACCGCCCAGTTTCCAACTCTTCACGCAAACTCCATGCCTCTCCGTTACCGAACCCTCATCTAAGAATCCTTTTTATACCCTGGAAACGCATCGTGGACTATTGACTGCGTCTCACGTCGTCCATCTTACAAATGCGTACGCTGGTAGGCTCGTTCCCGGGCTCGCAGAGGTCGTTTTTAGAATCCGGGAGACGATGAGCGCACAACGACCTGGAAGGGCTCTCCAGTTTCAAGGGGTCGACGACAATGACACAAACAGGCAACACGGTCGACGATCTTACATCTTTTACGACAATCCCGCACAAAAGAGCTTTGACTACCTAACACAGTTACCGGGCGGCGAACATGAGCTCATGTTTGGTGGAGGCATGGAAGCGTTTCCTGAAATCAATATCAAGGATGGAAGCATGTACGACGTGCACAGTGCCGCACATGTATCGGGGGCGCTCCCTGTGTATTTCGGACCCCACAACTGGGGGGCTGAAGCAGTCTCCGTCGTCGAAGACGCGGATGAACGGACTCAGGTTACTTGGGCTGCTGGAAGAGTGAAGGCGCTCTGGAGTGGCGTGCTGAGCGTGTCGGTCGATGAGCAGCCGTGGGTGGGCCGTATCCCGAGTGAGATCTCAGGCCGGGCGGTACCTCGAGCGGGCGCGATAGGATCGGAGAAAGGCAAGGCGGGGCGGACTGCAGATCCTGGGGAGTGGGTTGCAGCGGGATACTCTGGGGAGGGAATGGTCCACGCGTGGTTATGTGCCCGGGCGCTCGCGTTGATGGTGTTGGGACTCGAGGACACCGTCGAGCTGGAGTTCGAGGGAAAGTATGGGGTGGGGCAGACTGTTGACCAGTGGTTGCCGGCGTGTTATCGGATTGAGGTGCCACGTTGGAAGTATGCGTGTAGGAGGGCGAGGGAATTCAGGAGTGGGAGGGAGAAGGTTGTGGTGCGTGGTGGAGCGGGAAGGATGAAGATTTATGAGGGCCTCTAAGCGTTTGATATCTGCCACGATGTGGTACTATATACCCCTCCTATGTACATGGTATCGTAACATAGATAATGTAGAATAATATCCGATGTTCTCGCTCATATCATTGGCATGCAGTCATGTGTACCGCCGTATATCTACTGCCATCCTCGTAGAGATACAGTAGTAGCCCTTTGTCCCGTAGTCCCCGTATAGAGCGCGGTCCTGTTCCTTCGTGTCCGCCGTTCTCAGTGTTTCCGCCGTTGGCTACGGCCGGTTTCCACTCCGTCCATTCCTGAGTATGCTAGAGGACTATTGCGACTCATAGTAGGTATTCATGTTGCACAAGATATCGTTTTTGGTCCAACAAATGACCTTCTGGC
Organism: Harrya chromipes; assembly: GCA_038091155.1. Lineage (NCBI taxonomy): Eukaryota > Fungi > Basidiomycota > Agaricomycetes > Boletales > Boletaceae > Harrya > Harrya chromipes. Next base: position 21,860 of record JBBPNX010000274.1, on the reverse strand, counting down.
CTCTTCCTGATGCCGGCAAGTTACGCCATGATATAAGGCCGGTGCATCCAAGCTCGTGAAACCGGCCCCTGACATATGCGTCGGAAGACATTCCGATTCTTCCAACCGATCGACCAAACACTGCAAGTTTACCCCGGGCCCGAGTCCATTCCAACAGCCTCTTGTGATGCAGAGGCTGGGCTGGCCAGGTGCTCCGATGACAGACGTTAAGAAGACTAGCCGTTATTTTTTTGCTCACCGATCGAGCGCTGATCGATGATCCAATGACGGCAGGGAGCTGCAACTATTAGTCTCAGCGCATTGACCACGACGTGCAAAAAAATTATTTCTTATGTTTCTTGCTACTCACTATGGTCGACAGTGCGTGCAAGAGGTGGGCCTGGAAGAACTCCCAAGGCGAACTCGACAACTACCTCGAGGAAGAGACAACCGGGGTGCTGATCTGTGCACTTGTTGGAGAGAAGGCTAGACATAGTGGACAGGACACGTTTTCTTGAGAATCCCAGCGACTCCAGAAACGTTTGCGATTCCAGTGGGTGGGCTGAGGACTGTGGAATATCATAGATGCGTGCGGTCAAACAGAATCCTCGACAGGTTTTCAGAATTCGTTGCTCACTCTGCATCTTTTCAAGCTGTCCTCGAGTCCTAAGGACTTGCTCTGGCTGAAAGGTATCTGCCGGATGGTCACCGTTCAACATGTGCGGACGAGTGTCACGGCAGTTCCCGAGGTAGGTTGACAGTGTGTTCCGCTTTGCTGAGACACACAGCCATCGAATTTGACAAGCTTGGCTCAATGCTTAGATTCAGAGGTCAAAGCCTTGAAGACAAACGGTTTGGCAGCTGCCACCTCATGGGCGCTGTGCCGTGTTCCAGGCTAGTAGCAAAGCACACGCGCTTGAACCTCCGATCTCCCTTGTAGGTGTGTCAAAGCATTGTGGTCTGCGATGTGGTTAGAGGCTCCACTGTGGTCCACACCGCATATTTATACCCTGGGGGCCAAAGTTCTAAATCGTCATCGCTCAGTTCTCTGCATTCTCCTCTCTAACCAACCAACCCCACCCCCCATCTGTTCAATACTATGTCTGTTCCCAATGCCGTTCCTCTCCTCGCGAAAATCAAGGAAGACATCGAAAAGGGGCGCATCAGCAACTTGCAAGCTCTTCACGTCGCACTGGAAGGTGCCATTTCACAGCTTACTCACCAGGAGGGCTCGGAGGCTGCCAATGTCCCAAATGACGATCTATTCGAGTATGTCGTTTGACTTGTCCAACGTCCACATCAACTGACCTCCTCTCCCCTTAGCGTCGTCTTCGAAATGAAATTAATCAATAAGAAGCTAGACAAGTGCAATGCCAAACTGGCTAGGTTGCAGCATGCTCAATCTGAGGCAGCGGCGACCGCCAATGGGACTGCCGTTGCTCAAGGGACCAGTTCCACTTCGAGCGCTCACCAGCCAGCGTCCGCACCATCTGCCACTTTGGAGGGCACACTCGCAGCACTCTCTCCGCTGCCACCATCCCCGCCGCCTTCCTTCCATCCCCCAAATGCTGGTGTCCCTACCGTAAAGCATGCCAACGTATACTTCAATGGCGACCGCCCGGAGTACCAATCTCCCATCCAAGATCAACACGGTGATGTTATCATCGCTGTGGACAGGCACTCGCGACGAATTCCTTTGCGCCGCGAAGGCGCTTTCTACGGCGAGGAAAACTTGGAGTCCGTGGTTAGGAATAAAGTGTTAGTATATGGTCGTGAACAGTGCCTGCCACGACGAAACCCACTACGGCGTGAAGGGGCATTTTATGGCGAACAAAACTTGGAGGCCGTATTTTGGAATGAAGTGCCAGTACGTGGTTGTGAAGCGCCCCTGCCGCGACGACACCCTCTGCGCCGTGAAGGCGAGGAAAATCTGGACTCTGCAGTTAGGAACGATGTGCCGGTGTATGGTTGGCTTGAACCGAGCCCGGCGGCAGCGGCATCCTTTAACTCGAAATCGGTTCCTCCCGGCGAGCCTACCGACCGAACTCCACAGCGGATCGATGTGAAGCTTGAGCCCAATATTGCCAGTGCCTCCCAGGCTGCATCCCCGCCGCCTTCCCCCAGAAATGACAAGGGGAAAAAGCGTGCTTGGGATGAGGAGGACGAGGACGACAAGGACAATGTCGTTACAGTCTCAACCACTCACCCCCAGCCTTGTCTCAAAGAAGAAGAAGAAGACATAAAACCTTGGAAGCTGGAGCCCACCACACCGACACTAGTCAGGCGCCGCCAAAAGACCAAACGGCGAAGACTCGTTCGCTAGTTGGACGTTCAAGTTGGGCAGATCGACCATTGACAAGAATGCCCCATACGCACTTCCGAAGGTCATGAACGTTGCACTCCGTTTGTTACGTCTTTAACTTCTGTGCCGTGTCCTTATGTTATCATTGTATTGGACCAACGTTTCTTCAGCTCTGGATCCTATCTTTTGTTCTTACCAGTGTACTCTTCCGATACCCGTTTACCTGTCCTGTAATACAATAGTCTTGCTATCCAAGTTTTTTCTTGTTGCGTCTCTCCAAGATGAGAAGTTGAGCACACCAGACACCCTTAGATTATCTGAATGATACAGACAGAACAAGTATACAGAGAGTTCGAAAGCTTTTAGTATGCGAAAAATCGAGACTACTGGCATACGTATTGGTGAATGGGCATGTAAGATGCCGCATTCACGTCAAAGGAGACTTCTCAGCCAACGTTACCGTTCCAGTCCCTAGAGCAATGATCGTTTATTCGATCACTCATTGTCGGACGACTTCTTTCATGAGTCTAGCCATTTCCTCCTTGGCTTGCTTCTTTGCGCCATCTGTACAGTAATATCGACAAGTTTGTCGAGCGCACCTGGGGACGTCAAGAGGGGATCGAATTCGAGGAGATGACCGTCTTTCGTGGATATGGACACGAGTGCAGAGGTGGAGCTTGAAGGCGCGAGCCAGTGGGATAGGTGCGTTGTTCGAGGGTGGGGGTGCAGCGTCGGATGATGGGAGAGGCTGCGTGCGTTGGAGCGTGCGCGCGGGGTGTTCTGTGCTTGGGTGTTGGTTTGGGAGACTATCCCATTCGTTTGTGGGTGCGATTGGGACGAGGAGGAAGACGACGTGAGGTTGACGCTGGGATCGCGTCGAATGACGATGCTGGTAACCCGCCGGAGGGTTTCCAACACTCGGGTGTCCGATTGTTTCTCCTCGCCTTTCGTTTGGAGATGTGGTTCTTCTGCTTCAACGTTCCTACCGTGAACCAGCCGAGTCCGAGGGCATACTCGTTAGCAAGTGGGGATCAGTTGATGCTGAGCATGCTTTCGTCGCGTCGAGGGGCACGCAGTGTTGGATACGTGGGTGATTTTGCGGGTACCATGCTTGTGTTGAAGGTCGCGCTGGAGGGGGGAGGAGTGCGTTGATGAGTGGCAATATGGGGTTGTTTAACCGGTGATGTTCGAACGACAAACGGAAGTGGCTTGTTGGACTTGTTGGGACCTGGGGAGGGTTTCGGAAGGGGTGGTCACGTCGTTGTCGCTCGGAGAACGCCCGTCGTACGGTTGGCGGTAGCTGCGCGCGACGTGTTTGAGGGCCCGATGATGGCTCTCTTCGGTGTTGCAGTCATCATGCGAGCTGAGTATGTTCTCAATCAATCCAGAGGCGCAGAGCACGGCACGGAGTAACCCACCGTTCTTTGTGGCCCTCCCTTGATCTCCTTGCCTTGTCCAGATCCAGACGCCCCCGCCTCCTCCTGCGCAGCCGCCCACTTGCGCTTTCGCGTATCCCTGTCAATCTCAAACTCTGTCTCACCCATACGCTCGCTCTGAATGCCCTGCAAACACGCTTGAATATCACCGTTGTATTTGTCCGCGAATTCGCCCATAGTGACCTCTCGAACGTGCTAGGGAACGCGGGAGAGACCTTCTTGGCGGGTCAGAAGCTCTCGACTGCGTGGATTGCGACAAGAGAGATGACGATGGGAGTGATGTTACGCAGACATGTCAATGGAATGGCGATGTACGCACCTTCGATGTCGAGGTTCTGGATGAGAAGGTGTTTCTCTTCCTGCGTGTCAATTGATACGCCCTCATGCTGCAGCAATTAGCCTGGGGAATGATTGTGGTCTTGCGTTATTTGATAGCAGACTCGGCCGAGCCAAAGGGGTCAAATCGACCAACTCTGACCACAACATATCGAGTGCAGGTTCCTTGAATGTACGACATATTCTGGCAAGCGCGGCAAGGTCAGCAGTGCTGAAACGATCACCTCGCCTCCCAACTTGAACATATCGAATATTGACGCGATGTGGATTGCAGGTGCAAGTCGTTGATGAGAATGTTCGCATGCTCCTCACAGAAATAGGTACTCCCAGGTACTTTCCACTGGCGGCTCGTCGAGTTCAATAGTGCTAGTGATATGATATTCTAATTTCTGTCAGAGCGGGCCAGCGTCAGTGCTCCGATGCAACCAAGTTGACTTTTCTTTTTTTGAACATCGATGTCATCGACGTTGATCAACTCGAGATCGCCTGTCCAATCAAATGGTGACCGTTCCTCGGTTGGTGATGTCGGACCTTGCCACGACCGTATAAGATACCTGTTGAACCCAAGGGCTGTGATTCTGATCGGAACATGAGTTAGAAATGTTGATAGAACGTTCGAGACAACACGTCGTGCTGCCAAATCCATGTTCCACCAGTTGAGGTTGAGGCGACGCGGGTTTTTGGACAGCCATGGTCGTATGCGGACAAGTACTACTTAGATCCGAGGTGGAGAGACATAGACTCGTGGGAAAGGTGATTTCGGATTGGCAACCCTTCATGCACACATGGTTGCTGAGTCCGATGCTGGTTTCTTGAAAATATGCGTTCTGGCGGCGGCAGGGTCGGTGGAGCTGAAGGAATCACCGTTTGCCAACATTCCGGACCTTAACGCAAGGTTACAGGATAATGAAGAAAGAGCGAGGGACGCTGTTCTTGGAGAGTGCAAACCCCGAGTCGATATAATGGAGTGATTCATATATATTTTGTGGTAAACCCTAACTTGTATAAAGAACCTGAGACTAACCACGAACAGAATACGTTACTTTTGCCACGAAGAAACCCCGGCCAGCCTCGCCGTCGCTGTAGGCTTTGTGTGCCAGCTACTTGTATGGACACTACTGACGGATTCATCTTTTCCGCGGATGTCCTTTTGGGCAGAGCCGGCCAGTCCGGTCTCTCTAGCACAATGCTTGGAGGGATGGGATGGGAGTATCTCGCGATGAACATACTCGCGTGAGATCCCAAATTTTCGGAATGACATGCTTGTGTTCTTCTTGATCGGCGTGTGTTATTTGGTTGCGAACAGCTCTGTAAGGGCCATTTTGATAAGTCGGACGTAGCGGACCGCCGACGCAGTCCGGAAGGGTTTCGGAGTATGATCAAGCGCGTGTGCTCGGTGACAATCCGTATTTGTTCATGACCCACCCAAGTCGTTCTCCGGGTTATCTCCCAAACTTACAAGACTTACATCCATTCGATCGTTCGAGCTTCAGGTCACCTTGGACGTGAACGTGATTGTTCGCCTGTCTCAGATGCCTGTGCCTGTGTTGATTCGGCCTATCTTTGAGATGAGCACTGTTTGCCAGATCAGATCATCCTCACCTGCTCATTCCATTTATTTTGGGACTTGCAAGACTGGGTGACGCTTTCCCAAGTCCTCGTCGGTTCCGATTGCGGACTCGGATTTCACACTCGCAGGACTTTGACTGCTTCCATTTCCAACTGTGCCTTCCAAGGCAGAGTGTCACCTTGTCGATTTGCACCCATGTCCGGCGATTATCTCCCTCCCGGGTGGCGTGACCGATTCTCGAGTAGCGTTCGTGGCAGACATGCTTCTACTTGGATTGGACGACTCGTGGGTGCTATCTGTTCAGATGCCGTCGCTACGCCGTGCCGGGAGAAACGTCAATGTTGATTGCCTTGACAGACGATGAATTGCTGTCGTCGATATCGGCACCATAAATGTATAACGATCCCTGATATGGTGAGCGGTGGCTTCAAGTTGTCGGTACGCCCTCCCAATGTGAGGGATCACGCGAGATGGGACTGCCATTATTTTTTCTTCCATCATCCGTTGAGTGACATCTTCTCTCAGATATTGACACACTCGAGGCTTAGATCGGATTTCCTCCAAAAATTTTCTTGACGAGTCTCGACTCAGATGATCGACCTTGCCAACTGTACTTTGCAATCAGGCTTATCGACGATGGCTGGACATAATTTTTTTTTTGCTCACGTTGCGATATGATACGAATGGACTTGGCGAGGCAGTGTCACATCACAATGAAGTGCTTTCGTCGAATGGGCCGTACTCTGTGGGATCAGAAGGACGGACCCCCAACACGAGTTTCTGTCTGCCTGCAACAACATTGTGTCGTACACTTCTGGGGCCGCGTGGGGTAGGTGTCGCTCTAGAGGTGCTATCAGCTCAGATATCGGCGAAGTGGTACCGTGACCGTCGACGTTAACACGTGCCGCGATCCTTTCGAAGAGAATATCCAATTGGAATTCGAAATCCCCATGATTTCAAACTGGCCAGCACGTTGTACGCCGTGGTTCCGTCCGTCGGGCGATCGGCTTACAAGGAGGTGACATTGAGTTACAATTGAACACCACAGTATTACAGCACGTCTGCAAACCAATCAATCAAGAAGGAGTGAAAGAAATAATTTTTTCTCAACCCCCCACATTACAACACTTGAAATGCCTCTCTAAATGCTACAGCACGCACGCATGAGTTCCGAGAGCAAACACGTACCCAACCGACGACGACGTACCGTTCAAATCGCGACGATCACACATGGCCGACAAATCAGCCCGCTGGAGATGCAAGCACGTCGTCTTGAGGCTGTCCCAGAGCGTCGACGACGTCACCCCACGCGCCTCGTTCATACCTGTCGCATCTTCGACACCATCGCTGTCCTGTAACACGAGGGCGTCCAAGATGTGTGACGCCGCTTCTTCATACCGCTAGAACACAGCAAGCCACATCAGATTCTCTCTGAAGCGTCTGGTCAGAATGAAAGGGGTGTGACTTACTCGGAGGTTAATACAAGAAATACCCAGATTGAACCTACGGTGGTTGAAAGTGAGGGTGACTGAGAAAAGGATGAGCGCAAATGAAAACCGCACCTCGCACGGATATACGTAGGATTTAGCTCGAGCGCTCGAAAATAGTATTGGAAGGCGTTAGCAGCCTCCCCATTATTGGCCATCGTTGCACCAACGCGGTTGTACAATAACCAATCCTGAACACAAACCAAGCGATGTCAAAAATAGGCCATACAAGCCCCTCGCAGGCAACGTACGTCAGGTCGGACAGCCAAGGCCGTAAGGAAGCAATCCACCGCTTTGGTGTATTCCTGCGAAAGATTTTTTTTTTTTCAGTAAAAGACCGAGAAAAAAAAAGAAACCTGCCTCGGTCGTGTTCAACAACACTGCCAATGCAATCTGCACGTCCGCGTCCACACCTCCATCCTGTTGGTCTGCACGCCTCGCCATTTGAATGAGGACGTCAATCAATCTCGCAAAATCGCCGCGTCTGTCCGTGGGCAACTTGGTGCCCGACACGATGACTTCGTATTTGGGGTTGCGCAACACCCATTCCCGCACTGCATCGTAGGCCCCAAGCCGATTGTTATCATTGGTATACGACACAGAGAGTGCGAGCCACGAAGGGAGGTGGGTCGGATCAAGATCGAGGGCACGCTCGAGGGCCTGAATGGCTTTTGCCTCGCGTTCGTTTTCTTGTTGTTTTACGCCAAGCTCGTACCATGCGGCTGCATTGGTCGGATCTCGCTGCACAGCAGCTTCGAGCTCCAGGACACTCTGCCAGAAAGGGAAAAAGGTACATCAACCATGCTGTTCACTCCATTTTTGCGGCACATTGTGCGGCATTTCTCCATTCCCAAATGAAGAAGAAAAAAATAGAGTAATGCGTACCTACCTCGGATACCGTTTGTGAACGAGACATGTGCAACACATGATGCCGCGTCCTGGACGAATCCCCCACTAGGTACGGGTTGTTCGTCTGGAACTGGTAATTTTGGACAGGCTTGATCCCCGCAGTCGTTGCCTCGAACGCATCCCAATCGCGTTGCATCTCATACCAAGCATCCTTCCCTTCAGCGGCAGATGCCTTGGCAGCCGGACCCGTGTAATGCGCGTTCCAGTATTCCGTGAAGTCAGCATTTTCCTGACGGAAATACGCCTCGTGTGGGTCCTTCGCTTGCTGCATATACGCCGCATTCAATTCCGTTGAACCCTGATACGAAGGAAGAACCTGTGAACGCGACAAGGAGGTGGATGAAACGGCCTCGTCCTGCACCACTGCACGTCCTTTGCCTTTCACGTCAATCCCCGCGGTGGAGATAGCTTCTTCTTTCAGCACAAAGTTGTCACCACCAACAACAACTTCACCGTCCCGCAGTTGTCGCATGAGATTCATAAATTCGCTTTCCCGGAACTTGGAGTTCTGCTCATTTTTCACAGAGTCTATCACCTGTGCCGCAAGGCGAGCCATCTCGTCAGTAGGCACGGCACCTTTTTCATTCGGCTGACTTTGCTGCTGTTGTTCCGGTATGGCTTCACAATGTAGTGGCACGGAGGCGTTCAGCAAGGTTTCTTGAGACTGAAATTCCTTCTCCCATGAGACCTCTGTCCGAAAAGCGGTAAACCAGGGTCACGTTATATACGTCAAACGGAGGACACTTACGATCGCTCTGTACGACATGCCGTTGCATTGGAACAGCCATAGCACTTGTCCTGCCGGCCATCGGACTGATTCCATACCCTGCATACACCGGGCTCCACGGAAACGCACCGCCTGAAACGAAACGAGTCGCCAAGGCACAAAGCACCAACGCGGAAATAAAATAAATACAACAGCGAGAGTACCATGTCAGCAAACCACGTTGACACCCACGAGCACGACGGACGCACTTGACAGATCCCCCACGGGTCCCGTCAGATTTTGCACTCCATGTTGCACATCCATCCGCGAGGTCGGGAGAGACTGAGCGTGTCCCTGTCCCTGTTGTGCATGTGCCTGCCCCTGCCCGTGAAGCTGGGTAGGTGTCTGCGTGCGGGACGCGGCTGCCAGGAAATCAGCAGCCCACGCTGCACTCGCGCCGGCACCCGTCTGAATGTGTTGCGCGGGAGCAGCACTCACGGGTAAGGCGTCGCGCAACCCAGCCACATCGAACGGCTGCGCCGGCATTGTCATAGGCATCGACATGAACTGGGCCACGTGGGCTGCGGGAGCCGGTCCACCGAAAAACCGTGCCGCCTCTTGTTGCAACTCCGGCACTGTTGCATTCTGGGATCGGAAATGCACTTCACGAACCTGAACACGGGTTCAAAGGCGGAGCATGCGTCCACCGTTCCAGTCCGATTCAGCGCACCAGCACGGCCACACGATGCGCAAGGAGAATGAATAGCAAAATGGAAGACAATGGAAGACCATCGAATGGAAGCGACAATCGGGAATGGGAAATGGGAATGAAAAACGAAAATGGGATCAGGAAAGCGATGAATAGGTGGAGCCGGCCAGCGGACGTACCTCGCCCGACAACGGTCCCCGGGAACGAGATGGCCCCGCAATGTCCTGCGCAAACGCATTTGTGAGCACTACCGTCACAGAAAATACCTCACCCGGTGACCCGGCTCCACGTCAACCCACCTGCTGCACTCCCCGATCTTGATCAAAACGCTTTGTAAGGCTTTGCAATGGATTGGAAGGCCCGCATTCGGCTCCTCCACCCACAAGCATCGAGAGCGACATTGTATGGTTGTTGTAGCAAGTGATGACGATGGTGCGCGAGATTCAGGCTGCACGAGAGATGCGGTCGGATTCAAAACGGTCTTGAACGACACTACGCCCGCACCGATTTCCACGGTATCGCGAATCAAAGCACCGCCGTGGAGGGAAAGTAAAAGGAGGAAATCCGAGTTGCACAGCTCTTACCGTGCCGAAGTATCCAGCACCCCGGTAATCGGGTTTTTCTCATGTGTTTCTCGGCAACTCTCACACGGCCCCACGTAGGCAGTCCTTATGCTTATGCTTGTACAATTATCAGGCAATATTAATCTATACTAAACCCATAAGCATTTGACCCGTCCAAAAAACGAAGAGGTTGCCCTTCAGAGGATCCGGTGATGGATACAGTTGCGTCAAAAAACAACAGGAACGAAAATGATTGTGTCGCAAGAAAGTAGGGTGAAAAAAAAAGAGTAACAATGTACAATGTTGCATCCACGCACAGCAGCAAAAAAAAGAGAGAAAACGCAGTTATCAAGGGGGTGAAAGGTAGGAAGGAAACGTGCATGGAGAAACACACACAAGTCTAGAGCGTCCCGTTCGTCCATCAAGCACGTGAGTCACCTTGCATCCATGTCATGCGCTAGAGCATCCGCAGTACTGCACCAATCAGCTCCCTGGTGGCGTTTGGACGGTCTTGATGTTACTGGGACCGGGTTGACTCGGTGGTGATGGTGGTTGATTCGCCGCTGAAAGACCCTGTAATGGTACAGGGGGAACCTGGGCCTGGACTTGGGCTTGGGCTTGGGCCTGGGCCTGTGCTGCTTGCTGTATAGCCTCGACTGCCTGTCTACACTCGGCTCCACCTTCCGAACGCACTACAACACGCATTGGTCAGCCATGATTTTCATAATTCAATGGACGACGCGTGTCGAAATAGCTCACTCACGATGTCGCTGTCATTTAGCAGATGAATGAGATCCAAACAAAGGGGAGCGCCACACTACAAGAAGCACTTCATGATGATCACTTACGTTGAGTGCATCCAAACGACTGAACGTCTTCCGACAGCCTTGACAGATATTTGATTGGGATCGTGTAGCGTGCAACGCTTGGTGTCGTCTGTGATACAAGATGATCAGTCACAAACGCGACATCCGCAACAGATCATGACACAAAACAAAACAACGCCCCGATAACGGGATCGACGGCCACTCACTTGCAATCATGCTGCCTCGCAAACCCCTTCTTGCAATCCGGATATTCGCAAACATATGGGCGTTCCTCGGTATGCGATCGCAAATGACCTAGTAACAGCGCAGGCATCAATGACGATCATACACAGCACACGCGTCACGCACCTCTTAGGTTGAACCGACGCGTAAACGTACTCCCACATCCCGGTACAGGGCAAATGAAGTGCGCCTCATTCCTCCTTCGGCTCGCGCTCGCCGCCTGGGTTGCAGACGTCGTGACCTGCTTCTTCTCCACCTGCAGAATCGGTGGCAGCCTGGGTACTCCACTCGAAGACGGGTAATGGCCGGATCCATCGGGGGGTGGAACAGAGGAGGATGCGAGCGCTTGGCTATACAGCTCCGCAGCGGTAGGTGTGTAAAAAGCTGTTTCTTGCTTGACCGAATCGGGGAGTGGCGGGACGGGCTGCGTCATCGAGAGGAGTGGGGGTTGTGCCGGGGTGGAGGGGATCGGGTAGGGCGATGGGTGGGATGTCTGGCGGAAGGGAGAATTGCTGTGACTGCGCCTGTACGCATGACCGGGGGGGTAGTGAGCATGCTGTTCGGTGGGATCGTTGGGACCAGCGCCTGGGGGAAAGGAGGAGGGCTGGGCGTGGGCCTGAGGAGGTGACTGCTGCGGCATGTTAGCGAGCTGGGGAGGGTAGTTCAGATTTTCAGAGTCGTTGTTATGATGGTTATAAGATTGGAACTCGTGGCTGACAGCAGGGTCAATGGCAGGCTGGCGTTGCTGTGTCTGTGTGATTGAATTCTGCCACTGGACCCGTGTTTGAGTTGCGGGATCAAGGTCCATGGCCTGTGGGTCCTTTTATTGTTTAGGCGAGGGAAAGGGAGAGCTTCTTTTGATGTGAAGTAAGACAGGGCTAAGAAAGTTAATGAGCGTTCTGTAGAGAACGTCCGGGTCCTTTTTGAGTACGGCGGAAAACCGGACGCACCTCCTGGCGCCTTTTTTGAGGCTAACGTGCCAGAACAGCCTCGAAGGAGAAAGGCGAGAGAAAAAGCCGGAGCTAGCACTAGCACTAGCAGATAATTATTAGACGATATTAGGTCGTGTGGGTTGTGCCGGTCAACGTGCTCGATGGTGTACCCGACCACCGACGTGGCTGTGTGAGTCCATTTAGCATGCAGCGCCGCAGCACCGCCTACTTTCCAAATCGGGAATGCTTGTTCAGCAAACCAAAGCGGTGTAACTCTCCGGCATTCTGATCATCCACGTCACCCCGTCTCCTCATCCACGCCACCCATTTTGGTTCCCCTCCACTTTAGTCCCCGGTCATGTTCCATTATCATAATCTAGCCTACACAATATCCTACATCTTCCGTACCAACAAAAATATGAGCGTCCAGCAGTCTCCGTCGTCGCATCAGCTCCGTCTCCGTAATCCGCTGTCCCGTCTTCCCATTTCCCGCCCGTGGTGTCCCAGTCGCACTCTCTCGCTCGCGATGTACGGCAATCTCGTGTGTCACGCTCAGTAACGACGGAGTCGAATGCCCTTGTTTCATCTGCATCACATCAGATCGCTCATGAGAGCCCCTTCGTGACTGAGTAACCGACGTCCCACTCCCACCACGCTTTCGGGCCACAAACGTGATGCCCGACTCGTCGGTCTCCGTCTCGGACGTGAATGGACTTGGATCCACTTTCCCGTTGCCTTCAATCCCGCTGTCGTCGGTTGTCGATGCGCAGGAAATAGGTCGCTTTGTCGGGGAACGGGGTGCTCGAGGTGAATTTTGTCGCGTTTCCTTCTTCCTCTTCTTCGTCCCGCGTCCATCCATGGCTTCGAGAGCTTTACTTGTTCTCTCCTCCTTGACCGAGTATCTCACAAACGCGTCCTCCATCCACTCCGCGAGGTCTTCCACCACAGCCTTGGCCTCGCTCATCAATGTCGTCATCTGTAGGTACCCGTGACTCCAATCAGAGAATAGCACCATTTGTACCCAATCGTCCTCCGTTTCCCGAGCAAGTTGATCACGCTCGGCAACCATCCTTGCGACGTCGTCCGATGCATGTTTGTCCAAATACTCATCCTCGCCACGCTTGGCACTTTTGCCTGAGAGCGCAAGGTCGAGCTCGGCTCTGCGGGCTCGCTTCGCTTCGCGTACTCGCCCTGCAAAGATGACAGTGTCATCCACGAAAGGGTCCTTCTCACCGCATTGCATCAGCAAGGGTGGGAATTGTGCGAGGAGTGACGACGGTGTCAGAATGGGGGAGATGAAGTAATCGGTTGCAAAGTCAGGGTTTCGGTGCGGGCCGATGTACAAAATAGCCATGGCACGCATCTGTCCGAACGAATGAGCTCTGAATAAACGACTGATCCGAATCCTACTTACCATACTGGGAGAAATGATGCGATCCTGGAAGTATCCAGTACGACTCGTCATGGTGAGTCTCGTACCAATGGGTTCACGGCTTTTGCCCATGCCTTTGCCGTCATGACTCTCACTGGCAAGCGTGGTAGCCTTGAGGTTCGCTTGGGTAACAGCGGCGGAAAGTTGCTCCTGTCGGTTCTCAAGCACCCGGTGGAGTCCATTCACGTCCGAATTGGCGTCTTGGTAAACAAAACGTACGCGTTCCTCGATGGAGCGATCTTCCTCTCTCACAGGTATCCGTTCACCGTCCTCGCTTTCAGAATCTGCCCACGACTCGCGGTCATCGGATGGCGCCTCAAACGACTTCACCGAGGATTTGCGTTTCATATCCATGTGATGATTGTGTTTCAAAGGCGAGTCCTCTGACCTTCCAACCAAATCTTGCACTGCGTCCTTCCAACTCTTGTGCCTCTTCAGGCGTTTCGTCCGCACGCGGTGTTCTCCCACCATGCTCAACGGGCTGACGTGCTGCAGGTGATTCTTCTGCAATGCCAATTCGCGCATTCCAGGGAGATCCCCCGAGGATTGTTCAGTTCGCAAGACTCGAAGATTATCTGGCGACATCCAAGAGGTAAAGTTGAAGTCCAACGCGGCATAATTTAGCACGAGAGACAACGGCGCAGGAATCTTGGTCTCCCCAACCGGAATGGCAGCATTGTACTGCAGAATCTTGACCATGACACCCACAACAAGCGTAGCACCACTGTTGAATGGAGTGCACGTGTATGAGAGGGATGTTGACAAAGCTACGCAAGATGGAAAACGTACGCCGAGTCCCCGGATATGATCACGTTCAGTTTCCTGCCGGACATGCCAATACATCTACCGGAGGTCTCCGCGAGAAGCTGGTAAAGGTCGAAACACTCATCCATTGCGAACGGATATGGGTCTGAGGAAGGGAATGATTAAAACGCGTGTTAAGATGGCAAGTGAATCATTACATTCAGGAGACTTTCCATAGTCGACTGCGAGCACAGGTTTACCGGTTTTGATGGCCCAGGTGCGCAGGCGTCCATCGTGATGGTCCGGTGACATCGCCACGAACCCGCCACCAGGGAAATCCAAGATGAGATCTGTGGTGTTATGAAGCTGGTAGGCAGGTGGCGCAAAGTAGATGTGGACTGTGATTGGACGATCATATGATGAAGACGAAGGACGCGGCAGAAGGATCTTTCGGTGAGTTGACATGGATGGACTCTGCGCTAGCAATCGAAGCTGGCAAAAAATGAATTAGTATGAAGTCAGGGGTTATCGGATAAGATGATATGGATTACATATGGATTACTCGTCTTCTCCCATGTGACCCGGAACATTTCGACGGTAGGCACAGCCCTAAATCGCCGAAGCTGACCATATACAGATGAGCCGAGTAATCTCGGGGGAAGGAATGTTGCGAACCTTTTCATCAGCCTCGTTGGCATAGATGATGTAGTAGATAGAGAACAATATAGAGCAAATATCCTTGAGCCACTTTGGGCGAATGGACATGGCAGTCGCGAAGCCAGCATCGAGGCCGGTCACTATCCAAGTGGCACGGTAATACGAGGGCGAATACTAAACGGGAATGAGATGGGTATGATCACGTCGAGTCGGATTAAACTCACGAGTTGAGCCAAAGGCTCAGGGGCTGAGCAAAGAAAGTATGTTCAATCACAATATCAACGTAGAAAGATTGTACTCACAACCCAGACCAAGTATCTTGTCAAGATTCTTGATCGCATATACGGTGGTGAGAGTGGTGACGATGATTTGCCAAGGTGAGAAACGTTCTATCGCAGGGTTAGAGGCGACAAGATCCCAACGTTACAATGCACATACGAAACTTCTTGTTCAGTCTCCTCAACCACAGGAAGCGTGGTGCCCCAGGGTTTCCATAGACGAGTCTCCAGAGCCAGAAGAGAATGACGAGAAAGACCTGCGTGCGTTTCCAGGAGGGACTTGGTCGACCGAGGAGGTGGTCGATCATGATATTGAGATGGGGGAATTCAAGGAGTTGGAGACTCTCATCCTTATGGCATTCCGGTTTGCATGTGATTTCCTCCCACAACACCACTACAGTGGTTTCCTTTTCGGGCAAGTGTGCAACGTTGAGCTTGGACCATGGACGCACTCAAATCAATCAAAATTAGTGACGACAAGATCGAAATCGTTAATCAGCTATTACTTCCTCACACGATCGAATATGTCACAATCGACACTATACAACAGGCGCACCATGCAATCAAGTCCATGATGGTCTGCCATCTCTCTTACTACGCCGCATCGCGCTCACCGTTTCTAGATACGCGGTGCACCCGCCATCGGAGCCCTCGCAGCGCTCTCTGTCGCGACATCTCTCTCCGCTGCCATAAAGGCGACACCACGCCCCGACTTTCTCGCGAACCCCGCCGCGCTCGAGGCCTATCTCGTCCCTGAACTCGACTATCTCTTTACCGCTAGACCCACCGCCGTCAACCTCGGTGTAGCCACGCGTCGGCTCGCCAAGTTCCTCTCTCAAGCCGTCGCAGCCCAGCAGCAACAGCCAGACACAGATGCCGCGATCGCGACCGCAAAGGACCTCATCGCAGAGGCAACGCTGATCGGAAGCGAGGACAAGGCCCAAAACATCACCATGTCTAAATTGGGTGGTGACTGGCTGCATAAGCGCATTGGAGGGTCTGGAAAGTATTTGAACGTCCTTACCGTCTGCAACACTGGTTCGCTTGCAACATCGGTGATTTACAACGATGCCCTCGAGATCGGATATTGACTTGGTTGTCTGGTAGGGTTATGGAACCGCTCTTGGACTCATCACATACCTATACGAACAGGAACTCCTCGAAAGGGCGTATTATACTCAAACTGCCCCCTATCACCAGGGATCTCGGTGACTGTCTTCCCATAAGCTCGCATCTCGGTTAACACGTTGCAAATGTAGTTTGACTGCATTGGAGCTCCACACGCTCGCGATACCCTCCACCATGATCTGCGACACTATGTTAGGCTCGCTTTTCCAACACAAACCTATTCACGCCGTTGGTATGTTACCATTTTCACGCGTTTCTTTGAAATGTCAACCCATCCACGTCCTCACTACAGTTGTTGGCGCCGACCGTGTCGCACGCAATGGTGACACCGCTAACAAAGTAATGCTCCAGATGTCGTTCCCCGGATCACCTGTTGCCATATCTAACCCCCTCGATAGATCGGGACTTACAACGCTTCTGTATTGGCAGCGAGGCACAAGATTGCCTTCATCGTCGTCGCGCCAACGAGTACCGTCGATCTCTCCATCGCTGACGGTTCGGGGTGAGCACCCAGATTCCCCATCCCGTCCCGCCACATCATGCCCACTCACTGTACATAGAATCCCAATCGAACACCGACCCCCTCTCGAGGCCTGCCTTGTTCGCGGCGCTCTTCACCCACCTACCTACGACGCATCCGGCAAAAAAGTTCAAGCCCAGGTACTCCTCACGCCAAGTGCAGTCGGAGAAATCGAAGGCGGGGTATATAACCCAAGCTTTGACGTCACTCCCGCGGAGTTGATCACGGCGATCGTGACAGAAAAGTACGTCGCCGTGAAACGGGATGGTGAGACGAGCTTTGATCTCGTCAGGGAGGCAAAGGAGGCGGAATAACGGCCCAAGTCCGAGTGGGGGAATTTCGACGTTGATACCAGACATATTAAGAAAAGCAGCGGCCTCGTGGAGTAACCGCTTGTATGTATTTGTACAACAAAACGCGAATACGTCATTCGCCGTGCCAACTGTCTCTACATTCGATACGCTGGTAAATCAGTATGTAGTAGTACAGTGACGTCAACTCACCTTGGTTACTTGGGCAACCCGAATGGGTATTGTAACACCGAGCTATCACGCGACCCAGAGTACATACTTCTCGAGCACTTTGCCCAGATGCCAACGCACCAAATGTAGTGTTTTGCGACTATTGGCGACTAATTCGCAAGCGATTCGGTGTACCCTCGAGTACCGACTGCAAGAGCAATATTTACAACCCAACGACTAACGCGTCTGGAAGGTCGAAACGGTTCGTTTGGCACGAGTTCATCTGGTATGTTGCAATCGCACCGCTCGTCCATGAGCACATGTTCTCCAGACTTGAAACAAGTGAACGACCATCTAGTCTGAACTTGAAAGTTTTCAATTGGCGACGAGACGTTCAAAATTCACTCACGTTGCCTGACAACCACCTCGGCCAGCTGATGTGCGCCTTTTCAACGGGTAATATGCATTTCCCGGACTTGATCCCCAAATTGGGCAAGGTCATCTAAGCACGGAGTGAAAGGTTGTACGACACAGTCGACACTCTCGCGGATGATGTGGGACGTGCTTTGCCAAATGATCCACGCAATGAACAGCTGCAACAGACGCAAACCCAGCGAGGAACACGTCCAAATCCGCTTCGATAACGAAGTCAAGGAAATCCAGGGAAAACGATGGGACAAAGGAAAAGGCAACCCGGTTCGTGGACGATTGGACCGGAGCGAATTAGGTATCACCTCGCGTGTCGACGGTGGGCCGGCGACCCAACCCACATGTTTGAAAAAGTAATAGCATTCCGTTTAGCGTAATTCCGCCCCGCGTGTGCCAACCCGACCACTCGTTTATGATAAGACGTTCCAAATGGGGTCACATTGACGCGATTTCTAGCAATTCGTTGCCCATCAAGCCAATTTCCCGGTGGGTATCCATGCTGATACGTCAGCAGTCTGTCGAACTCATACACCTTCACAAAATGGTAGATGGAAAATGAGGTATTTATCATTTGACGCGTACTTTATAACCAGTTTCTCACCTTGGAACTTGAGTATGTGTCACGAGTATATGCACCTGGAAGACATAGTGGAAGTGGAAGTAAATTGTCCAGCTCCGACCAAAGGACATACAGGGGTGATTCTTTGAATGTACGACGTGTTCCGCGACACACTACGGGTCGACGTGTATCCATAGATTCCATAGTACCCGTAGCGTGTGCTACGGTGTTGACCTGCCGACGGTTATCCGTGCGGAATTTCCGGTCAGGGCGACAGTTGCTGGAGAACGACAATATTCAGGGATTCCTGTATCTTGAGCGTGTGATGCATTGAATACACTCATGAGTATAGTATGTACCCAAGAAAGCGACCGTGAAGGTTATGGTGCTGAGTCAGCCGAACACGGAACGATCGGAGCGCGGAGCGGCCCGAACTTCTTCTGATCCAAACTCTCACTAACAGTACTAGTCTGGCCACTCCGAGTCCAACATGTTACTGTGTGATACTAGCTAGGCAAATCTGTCTTGTCCTCCATATAAATTCTCTCGCGCAGGCGGTCCCTGGTTTGCTGGTAGGTCTCATCATACTCATGCGCTGACCGGCGAAAGCCACTGGTATGGGGTGAATTCACGGGCACTTTCGCTGTCGGACTGGAGTTACAAGTACGTTGAGCATCCTTACCAGGTCATTCACGAGCAAAAGACAGAATGACCATCACCTTCTCTCTTTACTCACTCAGCCCTGTAGAGTGAGGATCCATTCTCGCTTTAATTTCCCAGACCGGCCAAGAATACATACGCTACACACGCTGGGCTATTCTTTTTCTGGTCATGCGACCACAACTGTATTTTCGCTTGTCGCGTAGCGGCTCTATCCTTTGCTTCACCCATGAAAAAGTTGCGGAAATAGGTGGGACCCTTCTGTGTCCATGTGGGCGCCCTCTTTTAGCGTCAAACTACCTTTCCAGAAACAAGCCCTTCTTCACCCTCATTGGCTGCCTCTTATCGTTTTCTCATTGGAATTCCATTTTTTTAGATCCATAGCCCCGCAGATTCCTATTTTTCCGTGGAGGGCCTGAAAATCTGTCTTGAAGCGAAGGCACGCGGTGCGTCACTAACATGTTTGATCGGACATAGTCGCACAAAGACAAGGATCCGCAGTAGTAGATGCTCAAGAAACTGTCTCCAGGCTATACCTATGCGTGTCTCTTCATGAGAACCTCAGGACGTCTGCCAAACGTATAAAAGCTGCACAATGTTTCCTGTTCTCTTCAGGTTCTCCACACTCAACGATCCACAGTTTCTTCACATCCAACATGGTCTCCAAATTCGCCCTCCTTACCAACCTTTTGGTCGCCTCCGCAGCTTTGGCTGCTCCTTCTTCCCGCCTCGGCGCTCGTCTTGCTCGCCGTCGCGAAAACCGCCAGTCCCAACCCAACAACCGTCTCCAGTCGACGGCCACTGGCATCTCCAACGTCGAGTACAGTGAAAACTGGGCTGGTGCTGCCTGGGCTGAGGGTGATGTTCGTGCCGTTCCTTCGACCCGTAGTTATCCCCGATCTGATTCCTTTTCCAACAGGGAACTTTCACCACCGTCACTGGTACCTTCACCGTGCCCGACCCTTCGGGCTCTAGCGGTAGTGCTGCCTCTGCTTGGGTCGGCATCGACGGTGACACCTGCGACAACGCCATCCTCCAGACTGGTGTTGACTTCACGGTCGACTCAAACGGCGGGGCTTCTTACGATGGTGAGAGAGGCCCAATGTTCCATCCGAATTAATTTTCACCATCCGTGTTCATTGACCAGCTTGGTACGAATGGTACCCTGCCTACGCATACGACTTCGACGGCATCGACATCAGCGCCGGTGATGAAATCAAGACCACCGTCACTGCTTACTCTACCACCTCTGGTGTGGCCACCATCGAGAACTTGACCAACGGCCAGACGGTCACGCAAGACATCACTTCCGACTACGCTCTTTGCGAGCAGAACGCAGAGTGGATCGTTGAAGACTTTGAGGAGGGTGACTCCCTCGTTCCTTTCGCCGACTTTGGCACTGTCACCTTCACCGACGCCACTGCCACCGGCCCTAGCGGAGATACCTACACCCCCTCCGGTGCTACGCTCATGGACATTGAGCAGAATGGTGAAGTCCTGACGGCCGTCTCCACCAGCGGTTCGACCCTCACTGTTACGTACGTCTAAACGGGCGACACGTTTGGCGGTCTGTTGTGGCAAGGAAACCAGCGTGTTGCATTTATATATACTTAGCAAGTGTTGCAAGTTTGTATTTTCCTTGGGAATCAAAAAAAAAGAGATTTGTATCACCTGTATTCATGCTCACGGGATGGATTGAGACCCAATTATTTCCTAACCTTGACCGTCAATCCGCCAAAACATCTCGGGTACATTTCTGCGCCGTCACGGTAAGGTTCACGCTACGTCAACGCGAGGTGGAATGAAGTAAGTGGCGGTGAGTGAGACCCAACAATTATTTAATATTGGACCAGCACTTCAGCATAATCATAAGCCTCATTCTACAGTGGATACCCCGTCCACCGTCGCGTTCATTTGAGATGCGTACGATTAGCTTATGTCGAATTGACACGGACACCACGATACTCTATGTTCCACAAGGCCGCCGAAGGTGCTCATAACTTAATCTATCCGCTGCCATAGGACGTTCTTCATTGAGTCAGAAACATTGCCTTGGAGGCATGATGCATGATGTAGATAAAGTGTTCAAATTATTATGCCAAGTGGAGTCGTACATGCGTGTCGTCAATTCGAATCAAAGGCGAAGTGGTTATCATATCCGAAAGCTTGATGCAACAACTTGAAAAAAATATCCGAGTCAATGATCTAAAGCTGGCCCGCCTGCGCCTGCAAAAACATACACCATCCAGGAAACTTGTCATCATCGAGTTTCATCAGTGGGTCAAGTACACCCAACAACTCCGATGGTATACCCGCTTCTCTACACAATCCCTCGGTTTGTGCAAAGTAGCGGTCTGAATCGGCTTTGCAACCCAGGAAAGTTTCCGCTTCACCGAGGGCTCTCGTGCAGAACATCTTTACTTCGATGTTGCCTTGAACATCACAATCTACGACGACGTCCGAGAGTAGTCGGCGAGCTTCAGAATATTTTTTTGCGTAGAGTTCATTCCGTCCTTGGACATAGCGCATGCCCAAAAACTCGCTACTCGAAGGGGTAGCAACCGCGCTGAGAGTGTCGAGAGTTTGTTGCAGAAGAGATCGTGCGAGTGTATAGTTGCCCTGCACCGACGCAACTGCTGCCTGGTAACGGAGCACGATCAACGTGGGCCGAAAACTGCCATTGACAGCGTCGTGTGCTTGGTTTAGTAATTCCATTGTTACGTCGTATCTCCCCTGTAGGAACGCGGCTTCTGCCATGGTCGAGAGGAATTCCCAGCGATCCCAGGCATTGGATGACGACACGCAACGGGACCGGAGGGGTTCGAGGTTACGCTCGACTTCTTCCGGGGTACTGTAGCCATGGCACATTCGTGCTTCCCAATGTCTTACATGTGAAGACAGACCACAATACCAATTGTCCATCGAGCGCAGAAATAGCTCGTTGGCGCTGTCGCGAGACATGTACATCTTGGCGACGTCGAGTGTATAGTGAATCTCCGCTTTGTCCCCCTCGT
>JBBPNX010000273.1:0-25256 GCA_038091155.1 Harrya chromipes | reverse complement strand
ACCCAGCCTTGTTTCCACGACCAGTGTCAACCACCCCCAGTCGTCCACCCACGTCGACCGAGTACCGCCCTAGTGCCAAATCGTTCATCCTGCAATATGAAGATCCCATTTTCGAAGAAGGTGAGTCCATCGCGACACATCAGGAAAGCGGGGCCTGAGATATCGTAGCAGAAAACTTCAGACAAGGCTCCTGATGGAGGGGAGTCGTCGAGCGGCGACCAGGAAACAAACGCATCGGGCAGCCAGCAGGAAACTGCTACCCACATACTCGATGCTATCATTGAAATTATCCAACAAGTCACCCAGTTTGTTCCCCTCGACATAGCGAAGAACGTGTTGAAGGGTATTACTAGTATTCTCGTACTCCTGCAGGTCTGTCTTGATCCGTTTTCCCCTCAATTCAGCTGATTGATTGCTGTCGCAGAAAAACATCAAGAATAAGGACGACTTGACTGGCCTCGCTCGGCGTTGTGACACCATCTGCTCAACATTGGCACAGGCGACAAAGGACGTTTCCATGGATGACATCAGTGATGCCCTCAGCAACGCACTACGAACCCTCAAGTCGTGCGTCCTGCGCTCTCCCGACCCCCTAACTCGGCTCACGTAAATTAAACAGTTCCACTGACGAACTATGTTCCAACGTCAATAAGGCCTTGAAGCGCGGCCCTATGCGCAGGTTCGTTGGTGCGACGCTGGATGAAAAGCAGATTGGCGGATGGACGGGGGAACTCGATAGTATTCTGACGTTGTTCAGCGTGTGTTATCCAAAATATACTGCTACATGGCACTCACCAGATAGCCATCTTCGACAGGCAAGTGTGAACATTGTCTCTGGTATCCGCTCCGACCAAACGTACAGGTTGTTAAAGCATCGCGGGGTAGCGAGGTGAGACGTATTTCATTGTTTCTCCAGGTCTTCGCCGATGATAGATATCTACAAGCTTGAGACCTGATCCCCCGCCAGCACCTCCTGCGATGTTCTTTGGTCGCGAGAATCTTTTTGGGCAAGTGAAAAAAGCTCTACTTCAAGATGAAGACGTTGCATTGATCGGTCCCGGCGGGATAGGGAAGAGCACTATAGCGAAAGCTCTGATCAGTGACGAAGATGTCCAAAAGCTTTACGGGAGACGATTCTTCGTATCCTACGATGGGATGGATCCTGCCACAATGACCTCCGGATCCTTTGTCGATCGCATCGCGAGTGTCCTTGGTCTCTCAATGCTTGGCGCTCAGGGAAAAGGGCAGATAGTGTCTAACCTGGCTTCATCTCCTGTGCTCATGGTCCTTGATAATGCGGAGACGTTTGAGGATGCGGCAGATCGAGACGCAGCGGACCAAATATCATCGATCGTCGCCGAGATTGCAAACACTCGAGGGGTCACGGTCATACTGACATCCCGAACAAGGCACAATGCTCGGTTCGTAGCCTGGACTGAATTCAATGTCCCACCACTCGAGAAACTACCTGCAAGGCAGTACTTTAGGAAAATATACCACGGGGAGATCACAGATGATGACATTGATGAGCTATTGGTTGCGCTTGACTTCCACCCATTGTCCATTCACATTCTAGCGTACACTGCAAAAGAGAGTCAATGGACGGGAGAAGAACTGCTAGATGAATGGGGTACGCAGAAAGGCAGGTTGTTGCAGACGGGAGATAGGAAGGAGAACCTGGGGTTCACCATTCGACTGTCATTGAGCTCGCCATCGGTCAAGAAGCTCGGGAATGATGCTCGGAATGTGCTTTGGGTAATTGCATTTTTTCCTCAAGGGATCAACCGGAAGCATGCCGCACGTCTATTCCCCTCCATCCGCAATATTTCGTCGCTTGTCGATGCGCTGTGTAAGGTCTCGCTGGTACTTCGCTCTGGCTTGTTTTGGACGACCCTGGCACCGATTCGTCTGTTCCTGCTCGATGCATTCCCGGATGCAGGGCTCCAACTTCTCAGTGACATCCGTCTCATGTACTACGATTCACTGCGGGCGACCTCGAAAGAAAAAAATTCACATGCGGATTTGATGACTTCTGATCATCTTAACATGGAGCACCTGATTGCCTATGACTTTGCGCATACTCGGGAGAACGCTCAGAGCATCGCGGATGCCTGCTTTAGATTTCTTTGGGGTCTGCGGTACCACAAACTTCGCCCTACATCGCTTGCATCGATCATTTTCTCGCTTTCTGAGGGGTCGCATGATGAAAGAGCCCAGAAAGCACGATGTCTGAATGCCCTCGGGTCCCTTTACTTTGCGCTCTCGAATTATGCAGCTGCTGCAACGACTCGGTTAGCCGCCTGTCGACTGTTTGTCGCTGTCGGGGATCATAGCATGGCAGCAACTTGCACCTCCAACGTCGCCGTGTCATACACGAACCGGGGGTCCTTTTCACAGGCCAAGCAACTTCTACAGGACTTCATCCGCTCCCCTTCCTGGTCTCA
Organism: Harrya chromipes; assembly: GCA_038091155.1. Taxonomy (NCBI): domain Eukaryota; kingdom Fungi; phylum Basidiomycota; class Agaricomycetes; order Boletales; family Boletaceae; genus Harrya; species Harrya chromipes. Next base: position 22,812 of record JBBPNX010000273.1, on the reverse strand, counting down.
CATTTATGAGGAAGACAAGGCGGCAATTCATTACCAAGTCGACATGTGCAAGATGCACACCGAATACGAAGGGGCCGACGAGTTGTTTTTGCGTTCCATGGAACATCCTTATCGTGGTCTGGACTCACGTATAATGCACTGGACGGCGAAAATGTACCATGGGTACACCACACCGGAAGAAGTCGAAAGGAATATCGAACCCCTCCGATCACGTTACATGACATCATCTGATCCGCGGGATCGCTGGAAGTTCCTCGTAGCCATGGCAGAAGCAGCGTTCCTTCAGCGCAAATTTGACGTAGCAATGGAACTCCTAAAGCAAGCACTCAATGGTGTACACGGCGATTTCCAGTCCACGTTGGTAATGCTCTATTTCCAGGCGGCGGTCGGCTCGGTTCAGGGCAACTATCAGCTTGCGCGGTCACTTTTGCAGCACACTCTAGACACTCTCAACGTTATTGCAACCCCTTCATCCAGCCAGTTCCTTGAAATGCGCTATGTCCATGCTCGAAACGAGCTCTATGCCGGAAACTATGCTGAAGCCCGCCGTCTCCTCCTCGATGTCGTCACCGTTCAGGGTAATATCAGAACTAAGACGGAATGCACGAGAGCTCTCGGAGAAATAGCGATCTTGCTGGGATACCCGAGCGATGCAGACGACTACTTTGCGCAAAGTGTGGAATTGTGTAGGGAAGCTGGCGTACCACCGGAGTTATTGGGTGTATGTGATCCAGTGCTGAGGCTCGACGACGAGTTTCCTGGGTGGAGGACGTATCTGCGAGCGCGGCGCTTAGCGCGGGCCTGACAGGGGTCTTGGACCATTAACTTGGTGACAAGCTTGACTTTCAAGTTCGTTATATCAGGTCTTTGGATCCACTGTGACTATGTTCTGTGAATAGGCATTGTGCAATGTGTGCGACTAGTATGATACACTCGACATTATGGATATTCCACCGCGAAGTGGCATCTAGGATACTTGTACTTGTTTGTCATTATGTAATCAATCTACGATCGAGCACGTCGTTCAAGCCCAGTGAACTTTGGATATCATATAGTAGTAGCAAATATCATCGATTCTAAGATTTCCTTTTTTGTAGTGAGTTTGATATCACCAAATATGTAGAGTTCTCAGCTTCAAGTTGCCGTTGTGTGCTGCCAGCCTCGCGCACGGTAACGTCGTGCAGTACATGTGCAGTCCAACACCTAAGTCAGTACGCCACCACCTCTTGTCTTGTTCAACCACATCCCAGGACAATTTTCGCCCTCGGTACGTTATCCAAACAACCTGCTGGACTTTTCTCGTTCCTTATATGTTTTGTCCACACAGTCCCAATGTCTGCCACATTTTCTGGCCAGGAGATTGTGCCCACGGCTAATTCAAACGAGCTTCCTTGGGTTCGCCGAAAACAGGCTCTTCGGGCGTTGACCAAGCGTGCTCGTGAAACCGATAGCTACAAGTTAGCCCGTGGTCGTCGCAAAAGGGCACGCAAAGACCGAGCTTTCCAGTTAGACCAGCGCTCAGCATCTCGGGAGCCATCCAACCCGCCCTCTCCATCTTGGGAGCCATCCAACCTGCCCTCTCCATCTCGAGAGCCGTCCAACCCACCCTCTCCATTCTGCGATCCATCCAACCCACCCTCTCCATCTCGGGAGCCATCCAACCCGCCCTCTCCATCTTGGGAGCCATCCAACCCGCCCTCTCCATCTCGGGAGCCATCCAACCCGCCCTCTCCATCTCGGGAGCCATCCAACCCGCCCTCTCCTTCCCGGAATTCCTCTCCATCTCGAGATCAAAGTCCACCTCGTGATCGACCCCCCTCTGATCGGCTCCTTGACTACCGAGGCATTACGATACCTCGCCGTCCAAACCTTGTAATTGATATTGAAAATCTCGCTTCCACTGCAGTCCTGTCCCAGATGAAGGAACACATGGAATATATCTTAGGTTTGAGGAATGCGACGCTTGATGATCCGGTATCTGCTCTTGACGAGGATGCGCGGCAACGCATCCGCTATCCCCAACGATCCAGTATTGCAATCGACTCCCCCGAAATCCGCCACAGTATCACCGCATACCTTGGCTGTGAGCACGCAGCTCAAAACGTCTATGAGACATTTCAGCATTCGCACAATACAAACTTTCCTCAGTTAAGCCAAATGCTTTCTTACCGAGAGGTCGAGAAGCTCATTGCTAAATATACTGGAGTCGAGAAAATTCAGCACGATATGTGTCCCAACACGTGCATGGGGTATACAGGTCCCTTTCAGGATCTCAATGCATGTCCGAGATGCAATGTGTCTCGCTGGAACCAAGAGAAACTTGCAGCTTCAAACGGCCGTGTCAAGGTTGCCGCTCGCAAGTTCACCACTATTCCTTTGGCTCCACAACTCCAGGCACGATACCGCAACCACGAGAGTGCCAAGAATATGTCGTATCTGCACGAGCGCACACAACAGATTCTTGCGAACCTGAAAACAACCGGTGGGATTTCCGTCTATGATGACATGGCTATGGGTTGGGATTATCTCGCTGCCGTTATCGACGGACACGTTAAACCAGACGACATAGTGCTTATGCTGTCCATCGATGGTGCCCAATTGTATCAAAGTAAAGAATCCGATTGCTGGATCTACATTTGGGTCGTCCTCAATCTGTCGCCTGATAAGCGTTACAAGAAAGTCAATGTTATTCCGGGCAGATTTATTCCTGGACCAAACAAGCCGCAAAACGTTGACTCATTCCTATTTCCTGGATTACACCATATCTCTGCCCTTCAAAAGGAAGGCCTTTCGATATGGGATTCCATTCAGGATGTTGTCTTTAGGTACGTTATTTCCAGTGCATTCACCAATCACCCTGACAATATATAATCTGTAGAAGTGATATTTACGTGCTCTACCAGACCGCTGATGGCCCCGGTCTCGTTTATTGGGACAGAATGGTTGGGCACTGTGGCAAGAATGGTTGCCGCTTGTATTGTGGAGTTAGGGGCCGGAAGAAAACAGACCAAAGTCGTTACTATGCAGCTCTTCTCAAGCCGACAAGGGCCTGTCCAGGGAGCGACCATCCCGACATCAAGTCCACAGCTCTTCCTTCGGCGGGAGCTGCTGAGTACCACACTAATCTCTGCCGTCTTGTCGCATCATCCACAAACCAGCAATATGCCCAGAATAAAACTGATACTGGCTTGACTCGTCCCCCACTTGTTCTTGGTCTTCAACCATTGCGGTCTCTCGGCATCCCATTTTCCATCACAACCGATCTCATGCACCTTGTCGCCAATCTCTCCGATCTTCTCCTCTCTCTTTGGCGTGCTACGATTAAGTGTGACCGTAGTGACGAAAAGTCCACATGGGACTGGGCGGTCCTTGCAGATGCCAATAACTGGACAGAGCATGGCAGAAAAGTAGCTGTTGCGGGCCAGTATCTGCCAGGGTCTTTTGACCGGAAACCCCGGAACATCGCAGAAAAAATTAATACACAGTACAAGACATGGGAGCACCAGCTCCACACCTTCGCTCTCGCCCCCGCCCTTTTGCTTGACGTCCTCCCACACAAATATTGGCAGAACCATTGCAAGCTCGTCCGTGGCATCCAGATAGCCTCTCAGCACTCTATCACTACTCTTGAACTTCAACAGGCGCATGGACTCCTCTGTAGCTGGGAACGTGAGTTTGAAATGTTGTACTATCAGCGCCGTGAAGATCGCCTCCATTTTGTCCGCCCATGTATCCACCAAGTTCTTCACCTCGTTCCTGAGACATTTTTGAAAGGTCCGCCCATCTGTTATGCGCAATGGACAATGGAACGTACAATTGGGAATCTAGGACAAGAAATCAGACAGCCTAGCAACCCATATGCAAACCTTGCACAGGAAGGTGTACGGCGATGTCAAGTCAACGCATTGCTTGCTGCTATTCCAGAGATTGCCGGTCCATCACTCAAACCTCCTCCCTCCAAGTCTTCGTTAGCAGAGGCCCTCGGTGATGGCTATTTCCTGCTGCGCAAACGACAGAAACGTCCCATCACTCCAGTTGGACCAGAGGCAGAGGCCATTGCCAGTTTTCTCAGTCCCATACCAGTTCATCCGATACAGAAATGGGCGCGTGTTCAACTACCGAATGGACAAATTGCACGATGTGTTTGGAGAGAGTCACTTATCCCCCCTGTCAGACTTCGTGTTTCACGCAATATAAAGGTATGGACATTTCAGATTAATGACTTTGGTTGATGTGCTGTAGTTTTTTCATGGTGGTCGGACACGTTTCGGTGAGGTACAATATTTTACCAGGCTTGCTGTACCGACACCACAACTCAATTCCAACCGTCAGGAATGGGTTGGCGTTGCAATCATCAAGTTATATTCTGAGCCGGATCAAGATCTTTTGTTTCAGTCCTCACAGGTTGTAGCGTCATGCAAGCTATCAAATGAAATTGCCGTTGTTGATATCAGGCACATTGTCAGTGTTATTGCGATGGTCCCACATACTCTAACACTCTCTTCTGGAATTGCCGAAGAACGCTTCTTTGTAGTCGAGAAGCCTGGACTTGACTTATCAAACCTTGGAGTACCTTACCCTCGCTATGAAGAGTATGAGGTAGATGACAACGAAGTGGTAGAAGGACCTGAGGAAGATTTGGAATGATATGAAATACACTTTTCATTTATGTGCAATGAATGGATTTGCCAAAAGTTATTCTACAACTACCGTTGTGTCCTGTAACGCCCTGGGTTTCTCTTCCCTGGCTGTGTTGTGCAAGTCCTTGTCAGTTACACCGCGTAGGTAATACTTCAGAACTGGTCCCTTGAGTCGGCAGCCTAAGGGTGCTGTAGGATCATATCTCCGTACTTTCAGAACTTTGCACGGAAACACGGCACAGAACCTGAATTTAGTCAGTATGTTTTCGATCATGATTTGACAACTTACTTCGTTTTCAAAGCGTGTGGAATGGTGAGCTCAATCTCCTCATCCTCGCTGGTTGGTTCTGAGTCACTTGTTGGTTCAATCCTGCACCTGCGTCAAGTTAGTGTGTACACAACTTGGATACTAATTACTCACTTTTTGACCAATGGCTTGGGATCCTCAGGAAGTGGATCCTCAGGCTGCTTGATGGTATGCATAGCATTAGGAAGACAAAAGACAATTGTCTGAGATATGAAGTCAACTGAGTATATAGTCAATTATCTAGCTGAACTACCTTTGTACCAGGATTGTCTATCTTGATCTCAAATCCATAAGTCTTCCAATTCGGAAGCCAACCATCGAGTTCCACATACAGCACATCATTGGCCATATGAACACGATGTGATTGGTTGACAATCGGAAACGGAGACTCAACATCGGGTAGGTTTAGTAGGCTAGCCATTGGATCGGCAAATGAGATAATGAAACACGTCTGTGGCACAAAATTAAGTTGCGGAGATTAAAGCGGAACTTTTCCACAGATTATCGTGGCATCTTGCGTCGTGCTTATCTTTTATCCCTCCGATGTCTCATGAGTTCAGCTATCCAATCCATGCTACTCCATCGGGTGGAAGCTTGAACAATGTTCCCCAAATCGATCCCTACCTAGAGAGATTGTCAATAATACAAGTGAGTCCTCAGGAATACTTTATTTCTATCTTACTTCTATGCTACAGGCACAGGCGACATCGAATGCCGTCAACTGGCAACAACGTTGTCAGGCAGTAGAGGCGGAGCTTTTTAAGGTACGGTTGGAGCGCAACACATTCCAGTAAGTGAGCCACAGCATATATTCGATGGCCTGGGCTGAAGCACTGATGCCGTTTGAAGGCAACTTTATACTGAGCAATTAACACGAGTACAGGCATCTGTGGAGCAACGCTCAAATCCAACAACTCATCCCCACATCAAATTCTGGAGAAAGTCGACCTATGACAGGTGGCTTGAGTCACCTGATACCGTAAGCTCAAGTACCCAGCGAGGGCAGCACCCTTGGCTCGAACAAGAAAACGGAGATCCAGTTGATCCCGATGAATGTACGGCAATCAAGACTACCTTGCGCTCTGGCTTTGTCGACCTCGTGAACAAAGGCTGGGCTCCTAACTCCTGGGGACTACTCAGTGCTTCCGGTCGCAAATTCATCGACAATTTGGTTCGGAAGGAACACCCGATTTTTAAATTTGATCTTGATGGCTGGAAGCTCCATCATCTTGCGACACTTATTTATCCTCAGTGGCGTTCCTACCATCTCGATGAGAACTTGAATTGGAAGAAGAAGCTTGGCAGCATCAAGTTAGAAGACAGCAGTGATGCAGCCAAACCGAGCCAGACCACCAGTGGTCCAGGGAAGAGACGCAACCGGAGCAATGATGGAAATAAGAGGCCAGGAAAACGCTCAAAAAGTCAGTCTAGTATGACCACGTACTCATTTGCTTCACACTAATTACCTCTTCTACTTAACAGCCGAGAGCAGCAACGATGCCGACACTACAAGTAAGTTTCATCGTGATGGGGATATATTTGGCTCATACCCCAAGCAGGCCCAGCGGAAGATAAGAGAGCTAGCACCCAGCAATCTCTGAGTCCGACGCCTGATACAGGTACCGTGGCATTGTTATATAATATGTTTTACTCATATCCTCTAGACAACAACAGACAAGTCACCGTTCTCCCTCCACCTGCTCACCGTGTCCCAGAGGTTCCTATCTCTGGTATGTCATCCACTTACTTTTTACACTCTCTAACGTTTTTCTAGCCACAGAGGATTCTGTTCAAGCTATACCCCCGAACCCAACTACCATGGACCCAAGTTCCTCCCGGACCGATTCTCAAGCTATACCGACAATTACCATAGACCCAAATCCTTCCAAGACAACTGCAAATATGACCAATTCAGACAACGAGACAAACGAGCCCGAGGACAATCCACCATCTGACAACAGCCCGAGTTCTGCAAGCTATGTAAATCCACTGTACGTAGCTCTGCCCTCTTTATGACTATACTAACATTCTTTCTAGTTCTGAGGATGCACTACGAGCGGCGGGCATCTCAATGCCTCGTTTCTCTTCTCCAAATCCATCCGTTAACGACGTGTTAGAAGATAATCCCTCTGCAGGATCAAGTGAAGTGCTAACCGCTCCCATGGATACCCAAAGGAAGAAGAGGCCTCGGAAATATGTGTGGAAGCCAGGAAATGCAAAGAATGGACGGTAACACCACGACGCTATATTCATTGTACTGGACACTCATACATTTTCTATCAGTAATCTCTGCGCCCTCCGTTGGGTCAAAAATAATAGTGAAAACAGCCCAAGTGCCGCAAGTTTCAAGGAATACTATGACCGTCTCTCTGTGGAGACACGCAAGGTAAGCAAAATATATTGCTATCCTCTGTATCCTAATAGTACTTTCGGACCAGCTTTATGACGATGAAGCAGCCACGCTCGTATCCAATGGAACATGGAAATCAAACTCAACCAAAGCAGTATGCGATGGCACCCTTTACTAATACAAGACATCTGTTCAACTGCTATCCGTACGTTCTAAGTGTTTTTTTTGCTCGCCGTCATCTCGTGTCGGATCCCTCCCATAGTCCTACATTATCTTGCTCACAATCCGCAATCAGTTTAATCGGGTAAGATCTAGTAGTATGCCTTTCTGTTTGCTCGCGGTCATCTCATGTTGTGTCTGATAAGTTCCACACTTTTGTTCACAACCATCTCACGTCGCATCCAGCAAGTTCCACCCCTTTTTTTCACCAGCATCGAATCATTCAAGTTGTATCATCATCATCGTGTCACCACTATCGCGTCATCCAACATTCCATCCTTCCAGCAAACCCTTTTACAGTATTTGCACCACCGGCACATCCAGCGAGTCTCGCTTTCTTTTGTCTTGCTTGTCGTCATCATCTCACGTTGCATCCCTCCAACAGTTGGCCTTTTTTTGCTCGCAATTATCCACGTCGCATCAGGTAAGCACATCATCATACTATCGCATCATCTGACACTGCGTCCTTCAGAATTTCGCAATTCGCAATTCGCATCGCATTCAGTAAGTTCCATCCTCCCTTTTATTCATCCTCGGGTTGTCATCTCACGTTGCATCTGATCAGTTCCACTCATTTTTTGGTCACCTCGCTCGGTCGCATAGCACTTTCTCACGCTCCAGAACTTCGCCTCAAGTCAGCCTGCTCGTCAAAAATGCTCGACATTCCTCCCTTCCCTTTGGACTTAGTATGAATACCTTTCGTGGTTACCACTAATGTAATTGACAGATACAAATTGATATCTGATTATACAGCATGATATGAGAAGCAGAGTAAGTGTAGATATCTGATGATATAGCATGATACGAGGAGTGAATGGTAGCGAGATACGGCGTGATACAGCATGATACAGTGTGATACGAGAACCAGGCAATGATATGAATATACCAATATATTTGATTATATGGTGTGATATGAGGAACGGGGAACGGCGTGAATATACTAATATATGGGATGATATAGTAGCGTGATATGAGTGGCTGGGTCCCTAGTTATCATGATATAGACTTGATGATATCTTGTGTTGCCCCGAGAGATGGTAGTATCGTGTATCCTACATAAATATAATGAAATCTTAAACTTCGGTCATGTGCAGATTTGATTATATTTGCTACTACTACATGATATCCAAAGTTCACTGGGGTTCAAGTTGTACCAAAGACAGCAACGATCATCCACAACTATCTCTCATTTTAAGATGATCCGACGGTCTCCAACCATGATCCCTATGACAGACGCAGATATCCAAGACATCCGTGCGCTCGTCGCCCAACAAAAAGCTGCACACGAACTTGAAACACGCCAAAAGGCACTTCTCAACCCGAAGCGCGTCGCAGAGCCCCCCGTCTCGGTCGCTGTGGATTCTGGGACGGCCACGCACTTCCAAGGGCTTGCGGACAAGGCGAGGGAGCGTGACGAGAGGCATGGGCGCCTTGGAATACCACCTGGAAAGAATTCGTTGTCATCTTGATAGTGAGTACGCTTGACTTCTTTTGGTTTCGCTAACTACTGGCTTTGTTCGACTCGGATCAGTAGGTTGTGATATGCGTCGTTGTAAAAAGAATGATATCATTTGTTTGTAACACTCGGAGTGAATGAACAGGTTGGCAATTATCTCGCTTCAATTCCAGGATGCACGTGGCACGTTTTCCGTAGATATGGTCCATCACCCCCTTGCGCTGAAGACTTCGGGTTCCGCTCCTCCCTCCGATTCGAATCGATCCCAACTGTCTCTTCCTAGCCGAGAATGAAAATGTAACTCATAAATCGATGATTATAGGACGTATTCCAGACGGTCCTGGTACCTATCTCACCACCGACTGCTGGATATGATAGCCGTCACCTTTGCGTTGGCACTGCCAGAATTCCCTTTGTTTGATATCCTGTGTCAGACGCTCGGTTTCGTACCCAATAACAAAGGGGATCAGTCGACTTTGCTCGATACGTTCTAGCGTATCTCCAGGATTCAAACTGCAGCCAAGCCGATCAACGCCGGCAGGTCGAAAAAGAAGGGAAAACTGAGTGGCTGCGGTGCATGTCCGGAGCAGTCATGTCTCACTCGTACTCTGGGTCACGAAAAGGTAATCGTATATCTGATACGATAGAATTTGAGTACTTGTTTGGTTTCCAGCATTCCTCTCATGGCTATTGTTATCCGTCTCTCTTTCTCTATCCGTGAATGATCGCGGGCTTTCCCGGCCCAGTTGACACCTGAAGAGAACAGAGACCGGTTCTGCAATGCAATGAACTGCGTACATATATATTCACCATGTGCATGATCCGCCAGCTCGTATCCAATTTACAGCGACATACTTCACGGAATTTTCCGACCAATGTCATATCTACGCGACGAGTTTAATCTGTATAGCCTACGTCCATCACTGGTTCATACGATCAGGGGGTCAATAATGTCTGGGAAGCGCCTCAGACTGACATGTCATGTCAAGTTATCCATACTTTCATGCCTACCCCTTGACATGGATCCATATGGATCCATATGTACGTGACCGAAAATTTGACTGTACGACGTGACTCGTTTCGGCGTTCAACCGCACGAAGCGAATAAATAAGGGGGGAAATGTTCCACCTGATCGAATCATGTAAATGCCGCTTCGCATCTGGAGGCTTCTCCATTGTCCTCCCAAAACAGCCAGATTCGAACGTCTCACGAGGCGGACAAGTTTACGTTGGCGATGACACGTGTTCCACCAGGTGACAGGGCTGCTACGAAACGATTCAGCGACTTGGAAGACGCGTCCAAGTGTCACTCTAGTCGTTTCAAAGTCGTCCTGGCTCGTTTACACTATGTGTGACTTCATGTGACTTCATGTGACATATCCGTGACCGCCGAAACTCAGAGGCAATGCTGCTCAGTGGCCTCCATCTTTCATTGATCATCTCTCGTTCATACGATCAGGGGACAATGTCTCGGAAGCGCCTCTGTGACACGGCATGCCAATAATGTATGTGATCGAAAAATCTGACTATACGACGTGACTCACGCGGCCTTCCACCGCACGAAGCGAACGAACGAGGCTGTACTTGATCGTGTAAATGCCGCTACCATCTGGCTTCTCTATTGTCCTCCCAAAACAGCCCGATGAACGTCTCGCGAGTCAGGCGGTGACAGGGCACTGGCGGGTCTACGACGAAACGAGTCAACGATTCGGAACACGTGTTCGAGCGTCGCTCTCGTTTCAAGTCGTCGATCCGATCGAACAACGCGCCTGGGACTACATAATCACGCTCAAGTACAGCGCTCGCTCGTCGACGGTCGTCCGCCCGATACCCAAAACACCATGTACGTCGCACAGCCCAACTGACAGGTTCTGGCGCAGTTTATATTCGATCACGGATGCAATTCGCACAAGGCGTCTGGAACAAGTCCCGCTGGTCAGTGTCTAAAACGCTCGCTCGGGTCTAATTGGGGGGGAATGGTGGGTAATTGAATTGACTAGTGGTACATATGGTGAAGAACATCGTAATACGGTCATTAGTAGAAAAGCATGCCAGTGCTATTTAATGAATCCAGTTCGGTGTGAGATGTTAGTTTTGAATCAAGGAAGCCCAAGTTCTTGGAAAGCAGTAAAAAAGATGAAACGGTACGATACGGTATCAATAGAGAACACAAGGGCGGCGATATCAAGTATGAGCCAAAAATGATTTGGAGAATGGGAAGTGGGCGATAGGGTTGCTGACAGACGTGACGGAATGCGGGTGATATGAAATAATCCAAAATAAAGAAGCATAAGGATGATGCAGTCAAGAGATGTACGGTATGCACGGAGTCGGGGTTGATAGCAGAGTGAAAACAAATCGTCGACCAACTATACACATTCGAAACCAAAAGAGGATATAGCATGACGGTCCAGATAGATGGCGCGATCGTGGACTGCAATGGAGGCCGGGTCAGTCGAGTTCGTTCAACGGCAGTATCGGGGTTAGTTGGATTAATTTATTGAGGGGTCCAGTTCTGCACTGATGCCTCTGGTCGCGGAGCGGTGGAGGTGAATGGCGTCCGTCTTCCAACTTGCCCCTGCGCGCCGCATGTATGAATTAATAGCGCCTGAAGGTGGTATATAGGAAGACTCAGAAGGAAAAGTTGATGTGTTTGTCATTGGGTTGAAGATTGGCGTCACTTCGTGGGGAGTACTCTGAAAATGTATTTGATGTGGATCGATGGTTGTAGGGAGGGGGACATGCGGTATGACGGAAGAAGTATCCTCGGCAGAGGCCTCCGCGCCTTCAAAATCGACAAAATGCATTATATCTTGCGGGACAGCGTCAGGTTGACAAGGCGGGATTGTGTTGTACGCCTGGGCCTCGAGATTATGGGAAGAATGAAAGAGGGCCTGTATGTCTTCCGGGACACCGAGGGATGTAGCTGGGGCAGAATCGGAGCCAGCTTCCGTCGAGGAAGCCCATTGATGTTGAGATTCGGCAAATCCAACATCATTAAAAAGCCCATCATTGTACCCAACTCCTGAGGTCTGGGAGCCCACGAGTACCTCGAAATCGCCCGAGGGAGGAGCTAGAAGACCAGAGTAGTCATTCGATATACTGAAAAGGCGGTTGATGTTGGACTTTGATAGCTGATCTGGCGACGAATATGACGAGAGACCAGGGAAGCATTGCTGGGATTCAGTAAAGCTCAGCGAATCATCGATCGCGACGTTAAAGTTTACCCTCTCCTGAAATTCGTTTAAAAAAACGCAAGTGAATTAGGTCTATGGTAAGTACCTGGGTATTTTGAATATAGTATTCTGGTAGAACAAGGGGAATATTATCCCACACCGGTGCTGGGATGCCTGTGTTCCCAACCGAAGGGTGTTGTGGCGGAGGAGACATGACAGGGGGTTCATTGGTAGGAGTCGGCTGGGGAAAAGGTGCCAAGAATTGTTGTGTCGCATACGGAACAGCGGAGAGCTGGTGGAAACTAGGGAGAGACGAAGGGTACATTGCAGGTGGCTGCGAGGATGGGGATGATACCTGTGACTCTACGCTAGATAGGGATTGTACGGATGAGCTGGACGAGAGAACGTTTTCCTCGGATGATTCAGAGCCTTCGAGTGATGAGAGGGATGTTGTGGTTGAGATCGGACGCGAAGGAACGCCAGAACCATAGTGAGCTTTGAGTACGTAGGGGGTGATGTAAGGAGCTTGCATGATCATGTTTGGATATCCAGGAACAAGATAAGGCAAAGGCATAGAAGGCGTAGGCGGCGGCGGCGGCAGGGCAGGAGTCACGGTCGCGTCCGCGTCCGCGTTGGTATCTGCGAGTATGGCATCACGAGCTTCAGATTTCTTCGCGCGTCGCACTTTCTTCTCCTTCTTCACTGCGTCCTTTTTTTTCGCCTTCAAGTCCTTGGGGGTAGGGTTGTAACGGTAGCCAGGGTATTTCAGCGCATGCTTGTGCTTCTCTTCCTCGGCTTTCCTCTCCCATTCACGTTTGACTTGCTCGCTCTCGTTTCTCCACTGTGTGGCTATCAACTTGGAGACACCAGATTGAGGCATACCGGGATGGCTCTCAGCGAAGAGTCTGCAGTGCTCTTGACGGTAGAGTATCCATGAATTTTGAGGCCGTGGGGGTTTAAACGAGTATTCGGTATGTCGAGTAGACATATCTAATACGGCTCGAGTTGGGCCAGCCATCGAATAGAAAGCTGGGAAGGGGAGATAGAAAGGGAGATAGATGTGGTTCGAGTGGAAGACGCGTCGATGAAAAAGCACAGGTGGTGGTAGATCCGTTTTAGTGGATCCTTGTGGGTCCACCTTGTTGTGGTCGTGTTTATACTGTCAATAATACCGCCAGCGCCCAAAGGTCAGCTCCTCTATTTATCTGTATCTCCGGGCTCAAACCGGCCAAAGCGTCGTGGTCGTGGTCCACCCGCTTTGCTGTGGTCACACTCACCTTGTTGATGGCCATCGCGATTGGCACCTCCAAGGTCAAAGCGTGCTCGGCACTTCCACAGATCTAGCCGGTCTGGTGCGTCCTCCTCCGCGGTGTGCGTAGTCACGTCGTCTTGCAGCGCCGGAGCTGGTTCGTTGGTAAAACACGCGCAAGTCCCGGCGTGTGGCGTTCGGCGACACGGCATTTTTACCGCTCATTCAAAGTTCTGTCGTGACCTTGTCCGAATCAAAAAATGTTCTACTGCATATTAAATAATAACACCATATGTCTTTCAGCAACGGAAAAAGTATCGACCATCATTCTCGACTCGTCCGATCGTGCACAGCACCTACAGGTATAGCAACAAAGGCTGCACTCTACACGAATGTCTCTCAAAAAAATGTTTCGCAGGTCTCGTCCAGCCTTGTTAAAGCAGCCTGGATCCATCCGATTCCACCAATTCGCCGAGGAGCCCGATCATACTCTTTGAATTTGCAACCGGTCTGTTTGACGTTCTTGGTTGCGGATAGATTTTCGTTGCACTGCCCACTTCATTGGGGGTGGCGACTACGGCTGTCGACAAACTCGTCCAATTTTCTCCGTGACCTACTATCTCTCAATTCGTGTGTGGACCGAATTTATCCTAAGCGGGTACTCGTCTGGATCTAGATCTAGAACTTCATCGTCGCCCAAAGGCGACCGAACTTTCAGCCCGTGCTCGAATCTTACAGATATTTTGCCAGTTGTAAGTACTTCAACAGACCTCGATTGTACACTCGCTGAATCTGCGAAAGGGAGTATCGTTTCTACCGCTTCCGGTGCAACTATGGCCCAATGGAATCACATTCCATCCTCTAATGTCAGCAATGACCACACTCTCGAGATCATACGCGGTCCACCACTGAGCTTTGGTAGAACAATACATTTCCATGAATGTCGCCCCGACGACCCTTGCAAAAGCGATGCTGTGACTCAAAGCGCGGTCGTTCCACACTCGTGACCCCGAGAATCTGCGGCGCTTGTACTCGTGGTACGTCGCTTTGACTTGTCGCACGATTGACAGGCTAGTAAAACTTTCTTTGTGAAGTAAAGTGCTCGTTGCCGCGCCCATACCACCGCCGAACGACGTTCCCACGGGAATCATCCACAGTACCGTCGCCACTAGATTTATCAGAGAGATCCAATGCTCCCTTGGAAAGATCATAATCCTGGGACTTCGAGCCTACCAGGATGTCTTCGATGGTCAGTATAACACGCCTATTTCCTCGATTCCTCTGTTTACATGCAACACTGAGACGACTGGCCAAGCGCCTTGGGCAATAGAGCGTCCAACTTGTAGGTGAATTTCCAATATTATCTGCGCCACATCTGATTCTCTGGTAGTCGTATGCTGTCTTCAACAGTCCGTCGGACGGGCGATATCAGATACATTGTCTAATGGGTAGGACGGCGACATGTCTCTTTGTCGCTCACTAACCCAGGGTAATAAATAACAATACACACCTAGCAGAACACACCCAAGTGAAAATTTTTATTTGAATTTTAGATACGGCGTCAAGCCATTTCGCGGCGGAACATCCACAGAACTAGTGTCGTGTATATTATACTCGTACAGAGCATAGTATCCGAAGGCCTGATATAACGAGGCCAAGCTTGCCACCAAGTCAATGGCCTTGTCAGGCGCGCGCTCGCAGATACGTCCTCCACCCAGGAAACGCGTCGTCGTCGAGCTTCAGCATCGGATCACATACATCCAATAACTCCGGTGGTATGCCAGCTTCCCTACACAATTTCACACCTTGCGCAAAGTGGTCGTCTGAATCGCTTGGGCAACCCAGTAAGATCGCTACTTCTCCGAGAGCTCTCGTGCATCTTGTCTTGGTTCCCACGTTACCCTGAATATCACAATCGGCGACGACATCGATGAGGAGACGGCGAGCTTCAGCATAATTTGTTGCATAGAGCTCATTTCGAGCATGTACATAACGCATGTCGAGGAACGCGCCGGATGAAGGGGTTGCCATAACGCCGAGAGTGTCCAGAGTGTGTTGCAAAAGTGACTGCGCAAGTGGATAGTTGCCCTGAGCCGAGCCGACCGCCGCTTGGCAATAGAGCACTATCAATGTAAGCCGGAAATCGTCTTCTATAGCATCAAATGCTTGCTTTAGGAGTTCTGCTGCTACCTCAAATTTCCGCTGAAGGAACGCTGCTTCTGCCATGGCTCCGAGGAACCTCCACCAATCCGACTGATCAGATGACGACATGTAGCGTGATCGGAGGGGTCCGATATTCCTTTCGACTTCCTCCGGTGTGCTGTACCCATGGTACATTTTCGCCTCCCAGTGGCTTATACATGAGTCCAGACCACGAGAAGGATGTTCCATGGAACGCAAAAAAAGCTCGTCGGCCCCTTCGTGTGTGGTGTGCATCTTGCATGTGTCAACTATGTAATGAATCCCCCCCTTCCCTTGCTCATCGATGTAAGACCAGGAGGGGGAGCGGATGAAGTCCTCTAGAAGTTGCTCGGCCTGTGAGAAGGACCCCCGGTTCGTGTATGACACGGCGGCATTGCCGGTACAAGTTGCTGCCATGCTATGGTCCCCGACAGCGATAAACAGTGAACAAGTGGCTAGATAAGTTGTTGCGGCGGATGCATAGTTCGAGAGTGCAGAGTAAAGGGACCCGAGGGCATCGAGACACCATGCTTTCGAGACTATTTCATCATGCGACCCTTCAGAAAGCGAGAAAATAATCGACGCAAGCGATGTAGGCCGAAGTTTGTGATACCATAGAGCCCAAAAAAACTGAGAGCAGGCTTCCGTGACATTCTGAACATTGTCCCGAGTATGTGCAAAGTCGTAGCCAATGAGGTGCTCCATGTTGAGATGATCAGAGGTCAACAAATCTGCATGTGAATCGTCTTCTTCAGATGTCGCCTGCAGTGAATCATAGTACATGAGACGGATGTCGCTGAGAAGTTGGAGTCCTGCATCCGGGAATGCATCGAGCAGGAACAGCCGAATCGGTGCGAGAGTCGTCCAAAACGAGCCAGAGCGAAGTACCAGTGAGACCTTACACAGCGTATCGACAAGCGATGAAATATTGGAGATGGAAGGGAACTGACGTGCGGCATGCTTCCGGTTGATCCCTTGAGGGAAAAATGCAATTACCCAAAGCACAGTCCGAGCGTCATCACCGAGGTTCTTGACCGACGGCGAGCTCAATGACAGTTGAATGGTGAACCCCAGGTTCTCCTTCCTATCTCCAGTCTGCAACAGTCTGCCTCGCTGCATATCCCATTCATCTAGCAGCTCTTCTCCCGTCCATCGGCTCTCTCTCGCAGTGTAGGCCAGGATGTGAATGGACAATGGGTGGAAGTCGAGCGCAGCCAACAGCCCATCAATGGCATCATCTGTGATCTCTCCACGATATATTTTCCTAAAGTATTGCCTTGCGGGTAGCTTCTCGAGCGGAGGGACATTGAATTCGGTCCAGGATACAAGCCGAGCATTGCGACTTGTTCGGGACGTCAGTATGACTGTCACCCCTCGAGTATTTGCAATCTCGGCGACGATCAATGATATTTGGTCTGCCGCATCTCGATCTGCTGCATCCTCAAATGTCTCCGCATTATCGAGGACCATGAGCACAGGAGATGAAGCCAGGTTAGATACTATCTGCCCCTTGCCCTGAACCCCAAGTGTCGAGAGACCAAGGGCACTTGCAACTCTGTCGACAAAGGATCCCGAGGATATTGTGGCAGGATCCATCCCGTCATAGGACACGAAGAACCGTCTCCCATAACGCTTCTGGACATCTTCATCATTGATCAAGGCTTTGGCTATCGTGCTCTTCCCTATCCCACCGGGGCCAATCAATGCAACGTCTTCATCCTGAAGCAGAGCTTCTTTCACTTGCCCGAAAAGATCCTCGCGACCAAAGAACATCGCAGGAGGTGCCGGCGGAGGATCAGGTCTCAGGCTGTTAGATATCTATCGTCGGCGGAAGACCCGGCAAAACAATGAAATGCCTCTCACCTCGCTACTTCGCGATGCTTCAACAACGCGTACGTTTGGTCGGAACGGATACCAGACACGATATTCACACTTGCCTGTCGACATGGCTATCTGGTGAGTGCGATGTATCAGCATATATTGGGTGACGCACGCTGAACAACGTCAGAATACTGTCCAGTTCCCCCGTCCATCCACCAATCTGCTTTTCGTCCAGCGTCGCACCAACAAACCTCCGCATCCGGCCGCGTTGTAAGGCCTTATTGACGTTAGAACATAGTTCATCGATGGAACTGTTGAATTGACGTGAGCCGAGTTGGGGGGGTTGGTGGAGAGCACAGGACGTACGACTTGAGGGTTCGTAGTGCATTGCTGAGGGCATCACTGATGTCATCCATTGAAACATCCTTTGTTGCCTGTGCCAGCGTCGAGCAGATGGTGTCACAACGCCGAGCGAGGCCAATCAAATCGTCCTTGTTCTTGATATTTTTCTGCGACAGCAATAAATCAGATGAATCGAGGGGAAAGGGGGAAATGGATCGAGACAGACCTGCAGGAGTATGAGGATACTGGTAATACCATTCAAAACGTCCTTCGCTATGTCGAGGGGAAGAAACTGGGTGACTTGTTGGATAATTTGAATGGTAGCATCAAGTATGCAGACAGCAGTTTCTTGCTGGCTGCCCGATGCGTTCGTTGTCTGGTCGCCGCTCGATGATTCCCCTCGATTAAGGGTCTTGTCCAACGTTTTCTGCTGTGATCCCTTGAGATCCAGTTTCCGAGGTGGGACGATTGACTCACCTTGCTGGAAAACAAGGTCTTCATGCTATGGAGTGAACGGACCGCTACTAAAGTGCACAAAAGTGACGGTTGATGTGGGTGGACGACTGTGGGAGGGGGCGGAGAGAAGGCGGAAGGATTGAAACGGCGAATTGAAGAAAACGAGGTCTCAACGTGTCGGCACAACCGAGCAAGTAAATAGCGCCAGATCTGGATAATCGGATTATATCTGGGCGTTTGCACTGTTAATATCGAAACCAAGTTGAATGCTGGCAAGATAACCATGGGTGGAACCCAACCTGGTAGATAACATCCGAGGCGGACATTGCCAAACCAGCATCACTCGCACATACGACCAATGTTGCAGTATCTTCATCATCTGTGATCGAAAGCATTATTTCCCCAGGTTTGCTCCATCTATTCCTCCAATAAGACTGCGCCGTAATCTATTCGCGTTATGCGTTGCGAGAAAAAGGTATTTTCCATTTATTCCTGCGCACGGCGAGAACTGGGGATTTTGAAATGTAGTACATTGACCCTCAATACGGCCGAGGAAAACTCCTGCGGATGATAGCGGCAGATCATGCTGGTAATCCAGTCCATGGGTTAACTCGTGGTTCTGGGATTAAAAAAGATTCGATCCTCACATTTTGACATATAGTCCCTCGCAAATGGATGATTCCAACTCGCTGGCATCTGCGATGCATCGCTGTCTCGGTATATGTCCAATACTTCGTCGTGGATGGGATCCCTTGGCATGGGGGTGATGCTGAGTGGGCTGGGGAATGTTGACGAGTATGAGCACTAAGGGCAGACAGTCGGTGTAGACAAGATGTTGAGCGACAACTGCTAAGACTTGAGCTATGGTTGAAGTCCGGAGGAATCATCCGTGAAAACTTGAACGAGGTTACAAGACGCGCAGTGGGGCCGCCATGAAAACGCTGAGGTGATGAGTGGAGAAACGTAAAGTTCGTGCTCGACCTTACATGTCTGTGGCATAGTTCATATATTGAACTCCAGACAACGCAAATTTTTGAACGCACACGACCGTTGCGTCGTCAGATGAGTCGTTGGACAATCGAGTGTCGGCGTTTCCCGGGCCGGGCCAATGCGGAATGCAACAGACGGTGTTCTTATGACAATCATGGTCAACCCTCATAATTTACGAATGTCTGGTACGGTAGCGTAAGAAACACCTGGTACAATCCATCAAAAAACTCATCCAGCAACCACTCTCATCGACCTCATGAACCATCCAACACCCGAATCAACCGCCGTGACCCAACTCGGGATAACACAACGCCTCCAACCCTCCCCGTCGCCAATCCCTTACCCCCACCTTCTCCCCCATCAAATACCGCCTCACCACCTCGGCGTTCACCACCTGATCCCGCCCACTCAACACCACCGTCACCTCTCGCCCCTCCAAATGCTCCTTCCATAACACGTTCTCCGCCCCACAAAGTACCGCGACAGGGTCCGTGCCACGTCTGGGTCTTGGCTTGCAAAGTACCACAACAGCCATTCGTCGGTCGTTCAAGGCGCGCGGCACACAAAGTTGTACGCCACGTCGGAGAGGTGGAGCAGGAATGGGATCAGGTTGCGTAAGGGTTGGAGGGTGATGGCGGTGCTGTACGAGTGGGCGGCAATGGCGATCGGGTCGACGGAGTGGATGGAAAGGATGGTGGAGAGTGCGGTGATGGTGGCGGGGCGGGAGAGGTGAGGTGAGGTGATCCTGGAACAGATGGAGAGGAATTCAGGGACGAGGTCTACCAAAAAGGATGTGTAGGGGTATAGTCCGATCCATGATATGTGTGTAAGAGTGCGTGCCGAGAGACGGGCTACGTACGCCGATGTCATGAAGAAAGGGCACTGTGTTCTCTTGGAACGAGCGGCGAGGCCGATACCAATACGAAACACCTTGTACGCTGGACGCACGCGAAAAGAGGACGAGCGGCCGGGACGGGGTGGGAACGACCCGAACACCCCCTTGTCGATGTAATGACGAAACCCGAGCCAATACAGTCGAACGCCCGTCACGATGTCCATGACACCGACGATCTGCAATGACTATCAATCTTAAATGGCCACACCAAACGTCAGCGCGACGCACCAGATACCATACCAGGCCGATGCGACATGGGAACCGGATCGGGCGTCACCTACATACACAGCGTGCGTTCAGCGAGGTCAAAGAGAGTGCCCACAAGAACCATTTGAGGACGTTTTTCTCCCGAAAGGACGAGATTTGAAGAACCATCCAGAGGGGTAGTTCGACAAGGGGGCCAGAGGTACTCAGAGCATTGCTGGAAGAGCGCTTGGCGTTCCTCGCGAGTCAGTTTGGGGTGCTCTGCGGCCTGTGCGCCTTCCCGGCTCGGATGGCACCCCTCCGTGATGCTTTGCTCATCTACGCATCTTTAGAGGCGGGTTTCTATACGTCCGTTTATCTGAGGCGATACCATCTTCAAAAGGCACGCACTGTCCTTGCCGTCGTACTTCCCCATTTGCTTTTCTGACCTGCCGTGTTGTCCTTCCGCGGTCCGTCACCCTTGAAATAGAGGAGTGGAACAACAGTAGCCATGAGAGGAATGCTGGGAACCACATAAGCACTCAAGTTTTATCCTATCAGATATACTATTACCTTTTCATGACCCTAAGTGCGAGTGAGACATGCCTTCTTGTTCCGTTACATTGATAGTGTCCGGTAAGCACGACTCGGACAACAATCAGACTAGTGACTCTTGGTCGCTCTGTTTCTATTGAAGACAAGGAATCAATCCATACATACGAAATCAGACGCGCAAAACTTGTAGGAAAAAGCACTGTACATGCTTACAATGTTCAGACTTGCTCGACCTTTCAGCTCAGAAGGGCGCGCTGCCAACGCTTTGCACTCAAAGAAAACATCGCACATATCCCCCTCTCAATCTCGGTACTTGGTCCATGTCCGTAGCGCGCATTGTCGCCCATACCCCACTTTGAAGATCTGCACCCTCCACGTTCATCCGACTGCTCCGGACATGCACCGTAGCCGCTCAGCCTCCCCATTCTTTTCGATCTGCTGGCGTTTGACGGGTATTACAAAGGGGATGAAAACGTCTTGGCCATCGCAGCACCAGTTGGACCTCGTCGAGTCGCCACTAGAGCCAGAGCCGGAGGCGCATGGCAGACATGTTCAGACAATCGAGGTTTTGCCCTGTCTGCGATCAGCTTGGCTGCAGTTTGAATCCCGCGTGGAGATACGCTGGAACGTATCGAGCGAAGACGAACAGCAATGCGAAGACCACAGCAAGGCTTGAAGGGACGGGCCTGAAGGAGCCAAGGTCGGAGAAGTCGACTGATCCCCTTTGTGATTGGCTACAAAACCGAGCGTCTGACACGAGATATGATGTTGATAGTTCCCTAGGGGTGCAAACGTAGGCAAGTCTGGAAGCATCAACGCAACGGTGGTGGTTAACATATTCAGTCAGTAGTCGGGGAGAACACGGTGATGAGATAAGTACCAGGACCGTCTCGAATGCGTCCTGGACACGTGGATCTATGAGTTACATCTTGATTCTGGGCCAGGAAGATGCAGCTGTGGTCGATCCGAATCGGAGGGAGGAACGGAACGTGAAGTCTTCAACGCAAGAGAGTGGTGGACCATATCTATGGAAAACTTGCCACATACATCTTGGAATTGAAGCGAGATAACTCCCAACCTGTTCATTCACTCCGAGTCCTACAAACAAACGATAATTTTTGCAGCGACGCGTGTCACAACCTACTGAGTGAACAAAGCCGATGATCAGTTAGCGGAACCAAAAAAAAGTCAAGCGTACTCACTATCAAGATGACGATGAACTCTTTCCAGGTGGTATTCCAAGGCGCCTATGCCTCTCGTCACGTTCCCTCCCCATGTCTGCAAGCCCTTGGAAATGCGTGGCCGTCCCAGTATAGTCTGAGAGCTCTGCGACCGTGCGACGCGCTTCATGTCGAAATGTGCCTTTAGGGGTGTTTGAAGTTCGCGTGTAGCGTTTTGTTGGGCAACGAGGGCGCGGGAGACCGTCGGATCCGTGTCATTTTCGGGTACCTTTGCTGATTTAGTACAACGTCGACGATCGATTGCAGAACGACTCCACAGAGTCCACACGCACACCTAACTCAATATTCAAGTTGTTACTCAAATTTTAGATGCGGCTCCAAGCCATTTCGCGGCGGAACATTCATAGTGTCGTGTGTATTATACTCGTACAGAGAGCGTAGGCACAGACAGTCACAGTGTGTCCGAAGTCCTGATATAACGGAAGTCAAGCTCGCGCTCGCAAATACGTCCTCCACCCAGGAAACTCGTCGTCGTCGAGCCTCAGCATTGGGTCACATATACACAATAACTCTGGTGGTACGCCGGCTTTCCTACACAATTCCACAGTTTGCGCAAAGTAGTCGTCTGAATCGCTTGGGCAACCTAGCAACATCGCTACTTCTCCGAGAGCTCTCGTGCATGTCGTCTTAGTTCCGATGTTACCCTGAACATCACAGTCGGCGACGACATCAATGAGGAGACGGCGGGCTTCAGCATAGTTTTTGGCATATAGCTCGTTTCGAGCATGGACATAGCGCATTTGGAGGAACT
>JBBPNX010000272.1:0-25259 GCA_038091155.1 Harrya chromipes | reverse complement strand
TGAAGAGTTCACGTTTATTCTGTTATGATATCATATGGTTTATACTTTGTATCGTTGTATGCTCTAACGCTATGCTCTATCCCTGTATACATGTAGTTCAACATTCCAGCTCGTGCTACGTGAGCCCCGAGAGTACTACTCGCTGGTGAATTCGACTAGCACCTCCAATGTTGAAGCGGAAACGACTTGAAACACCTACTCGCGATCGGACATCAGCCTGGGTCGGCCCATTGGAAGTTAGCCACGTCTGAGATGATGGCAAGTGACCGCTAAATGATGTTGACTCGGATTATATGCATGCTCACTGCTCAGGGCGAAAAATAAATAAGATGATAGTATATGTACATATGGTCGCCTACTTTACACTGTCCACTGTCGCACTACTACTAGTACGTCATTCATCTTGGCCATGTCGATGGGCTGTGGGATGTGCGGTGGAACGAGTTGCCAGTGGTTGTAGACGGTGAGGCCTGAGGTCCGAGTCCGGCCGTTAGAAACCTGAAAGTACGACGGCTCCATGTCATGTTGCAGGCATGTTCGTGGTACACGAACGAGTTTTACTTTGGAAGCTGCCCTTAAGCTAGTGTTGTTGGCAGAGCGCTGCTAGTGACCAAATTGTAGTGGCTGTGCTAGACGTGTCTTCGTGTTATGCCACCGTCGCCTGCGTTTGGATGGCTCTGTGTCGCTCATTCTGTCGCTGACATTGCGTTCCGTGCAGCACAGATTCGAAGTGTCCAAGCCCTGCCCAAGTCGAGCTCATTAGTCACGGCGTCTAGCAGCCCGCATAGCTTCGAGACCTCCTTTGAACATCCGTATCTGACAGGAATAGTCAATGCTTCACCTAGAGCACCTGGTCCAGACGTTCATGATCAATCCAACCTCTCTCAAGACGTAACAAGCATTGTGAGGTACCAAGATGACCCATCGTCTCCTAAGCTCTCTGGAACCACGCAAAGTGATGTAAGTATCTGCGCGTTTTTTACTCGCCCTCATGCAGGCATAGCCAGTGCCAGAAACCCACTTAACACCGCCCCTTATTGACCAGCCTACAGAAACTACGCCATCGTTGCCTCCCGCTCACCCTCAGAAACCCGAACCTGTTGTAGTACGCAATTTACATTCATCAAAAGTGCCTTCCTCAAGATTAGGTCGTCTATTCCATTATGGAGGTACGTCCAAGGCATATATGCGCAGTAAGATACTCATTCGGTTTGAACCCGTAGGCCTTGCTGCATCTCTTAGTTATGGAGCTGCCACGGAGATCATCCGTCGTTCCACAGCTCCATCAAATGGTAGCCCACAAGGTTCCGTGATGATGACAGAAGCTAATATCAAGCGACTGGTTTCAAAACTTTCGCGGATGAGGGGCGCTGCCCTCAAGCTCGGACAATTTATGAGCATACAAGGTTTGGATGTCATCGCTTTGAAGGATGATATACTAACACGTATGAACCAGACACGCATATACTCCTACCTGAGGTGGACAAAATATTTAGACGGGTGCAAGATGGTGCTCATTACATGCCCGATTGGCAGATGGAGGTAGTTTTCACGTCCTACTGCCTATAAAGGTTCATTTACACGGCAGCAGGAAGTGATATCATCTGCCCTTGGTCCTTCGTGGGGAGACAACTTCACGTCATTTGATCGCATACCCTTTGCAGCCGCCTCTATTGGACAGGTTCACACCGCGGTGCTGAAAGCCTCTGCCTCACCTACTGGTCGGGAGGAGCGCGTTGCCGTCAAGATACAATTTCCAAATATCGCAAATTCAATTGCCAGTGATATCGGTTATGTCAAGTTGCTACTGACTGCGGGACAACTGTTACCAAAGGGTTTGTTCCTAGACCGCACTATTCAGGTAAATCCAATCGTGTATCAATAGATCCAGTTTAACAACAGATCATCTTCAAGGTCATGAAGGATGAACTGACTGATGAGTGTAATTATTCGAGGGAGGCCAATTTTCTGAAGCGATATCGTTCGGCAGAACTTCTTGGGCAGGATTCTCGCTTCAAAATACCTTGGGTATGGGAGGGCACTACTGACCGTGTACTCGTGATGGAACACGTCGGTGGTGTCAGCGTCGGAGAACTATCTGTCTCGGTCCTTCCGCAAGAGGAGCGTAATGAGGTAGTGGGATCATTGATGCAATCACCTCTCTGACCGATCAATACAACCAACAGATTGCGAAACGCATTATCGACCTCTGTTTGCGAGAGCTATTCCAGTTTCGATTGATGCAGACTGATCCAAACTGGACCAACTTTTTGTGGAACTCCTCTACCCGGCAGGTTTGTGAACTGCCTGCTGTATCGCAGATTACGCTCATGGTCTACTAGGTTTCACTGGTCGATTTCGGTGCCACGCGTGAATACACGAAGGAATTCATGGATGACTGGTTGCGTATCCTTCAAGCAGCAGTGGTTGAAGATCGCGTTGCTTGCGTTGACTGGAGTCTCAAACTGGGTTACCTCACGGGCGAGGAGAACGAGGTTTGTGCGAGCCTTGCAATCCTGAGCTATTTCAATAACATTTCCATGTTCCACAGATTATGTTGAATGCCCACGTCGACTCGATGATTCTACTGGCGACTCCCTTCAGACCGTCTACTTCTCAGCCATTTTCATTTGGGCATGGCTCCCGTTGGGCGGATATTGCAGGACAAATCCGTGCACGCATTCCTACTATGCTTCAGCATAGACTCACTCCACCACCTCGGGAGACTTACAGTCTCAATAGGTCAGTCGGTACCGACATTGCGTAGTAAATTGCGATCTTACTCGTTACAATTTAGGAAACTGAGTGGCGCATTCTTGCTTGCCTCGCGACTGGGTGCTGTTGTCAATACGAAGAAGCTATGGGATGATGCAGTAGACGGATATCAATTCGATGCGTAGGGTTTCCCGGAGCATCTATGATACCTTGTAAGTCAAATTTGTATGCGGCGCCCTCGAATGATTTGACTCATACTATGATAAGATGTAATTATCATACCTGTACTTAGGCTCACCTGATAATCTGCAAGCGGACCAGTCACCCAGCTCATTGTTAATCAACCAAAGTTGCAACATAATGACGTGTCCATATGCATATCAGCCCCAACTTCAGCTATTTTCTCTCCCCAAACTCGGTGCTATCTCCTCCCAAGAATATCCTGCCCTTCCGCTTACTTCTGACCGACATCACTAATGCAAGTGACTCCATCAGCAGAAAGTTTTTCACTGGTGTCTCGATGTTTCCTGTTGAACGCGTTCAACCGCTCCCCAGAGTCACGAAAAGGGTTATACATACTCGGATCGATTTGTGATGGAGTACTTTTCGTTCTATCGGCCATGCTGTCCGTGGCTCGGGCGCGAAGTTTCGAGACTGGGGTGGAGACGATTAGATCAGGCGACGTTGGCGATTCAGCTTTGGCCAGTTGCTCCAGCAGCCGGCGTGCTCGTTCATTGAGTTTGGCTTCTTCGCTCTCGAGCTCGCAGAGACGGTGGAAGAGTTCAGGGATACGACCGACGAGATTCGAGGCTGCTTGGCTCAGTGAATGGAGTTGGGATGAGGTGGCGAGCTGGGATTCAGACATCTCGAGTGGTGTCATGGGAACGGTTGTGCGGCAGCGATCTTAGGCCCCAGGCTGTCGCGAATGAGTCTTGCTGGACTGTGGCCGATTGAAGTAGTCCTTATAGTTGAGGCTGAGGTGATTGCGATACAGACTAGTTCGAGTTGGGGCTCTAGGAACTGGCCTACTCGTTAGTTTGGCTGGTCGTGACATTTTGCTGTCAGCCGCCTCGGTGATCTGCCAAATATCGACGGTTTAGAGAATAGTCGAGGAGTACCAGTACCCTTTGAGAAGGCTCTTCCGAACGCTCTAGCAACTTTGGCAACATCGCCACTTATAAGTGTACCACAAAGACTATCAAGATCGATTACGAGTATGTCAACGAACCCGTCCACCAACCCAGCGAGTGTCCCACTCCTGCCTGCTCCGAGCCCCGAGTCACTCCAAGACCCTTGCGTGCCCAACGTCCCGATCGATGCTACTGCGCCGGTGAAGCTCGATAATCTGGGTCCGGTGGTCGTGAATAGCGATGGGGTAACACTGCTTTTGAATTGATACGATCTAGCTGCTGAGTTGATTTATGCCTTGCTTGATAGACATTGTCGCGGATTGCTAACTGGGAGAACATGACGGAAGCGGAGAGGGAGAGGACGATGAGGGTGCTTGCGGCGAGGAACAGGTATGGTGGACCATGTTCAAGTTGCGCTCACGACTGCGTTTTGAGCTCACTTGAACTTCCTCATTGCTTGGCTTACAGAGCTCGTTTAGCGAAGCAGCAAAAGGACGATTCTGACGCGTCTTCCACTTCGCTCTCTGCTGCCTCCTGACGGGGCAAGGTCTCTCGATTCTGGATGGATAATATCAGGTAAATGATCAATTCCATGATGTATGTCTTCTGTCGACTCCTCACGCACATACGCACTTTCGAATGTCCCTTTCAAGTCACACTGGCAGTTTCAAATTTCAATGGACCCTTTGTTTCGACTCGCTCTGATACTTGTACGGCTGTTCGTTCGCAGATGGATACAAACGTGTCTTGTCAATTCCGTCTTGTGACCGACCAACTGACCATACTTACTCGCACACCTGTCGCCATCATTCCCGTATCGCTCCTTATCTTCCAGCGTATATTCTTAGCACGTTGGCGAGATATGTACTAATCGGACCTGGAAGTTCATGCAGGGTCCCCGACGGCAACTTTCTCCTTCGCTTCGTCGTTCACCTCACTTCTTGTAATGTCCAGTGCTCAAGCGTATTCCGAATTCAAGCCTCTTCTCGGTGTGTGGTCACTCGTCCGTTACTTGAGTCGTTGACGTTGTTTTTTGCCAGGCGAAAGCGTCGGATATGGCGTGGTCGTCGGTGCGTTCATCGAGTTCGCATCTAGTCATTTTTGTCTTGACTGAGATACAGGGGTCGGATTCTTCTTTGCATTCGTCATGCTGATGCTGACAGTGCTCCAACGCAAATTCTTCAAATTCTCTCCTGGGTCATCCGAGGAGTTCACTGTACGTTCAGGTTCTTGTCAGATCGGCCACTACCGTCACTCATGTTCAACAGAGTGCTTCGAGGAGCATCAAGGTACCTACTTGGTTGTTCGTTAGCGAGATTTACTATCACCACTGAACGCATTCTTAGCCTGGTCTCGTTTGCTGCGGAATGTCTGTTCTTCATTTCTGATTAAGTCGGATTTAAACCTTATGTCGTGGTTTTCTCGCAATTAGAGTGAGTGCCTGGACATGGAGTGCTACCCTTCTCCAGTCGAGTACGGCTGCATACGAATACGGTTGGTTTATTGCGTTCCCCGAGACTCGGTTGTTAATTTCTGCACAGGCGTCAGCGGACCTTGGTGAGCCATACTTGTTCCATGGCGCATCCCCAATGTCAATCTCGGTCGTTCTGAAGGTGGTATGCAGTCGGTGGAACCATCCAAGTCTGCATGTTTGGCATGGTAGCATCCAAAGTGAAGATGAATGCCAACGGCGCGCATACCTTTTTGGAAATAGCCAAAGCGCGCTTCGGAACTCCTGGTCACATCCTCTTCACGTTCTACGGCTTTCTCTGTATCCTGATCGTCTGCGGGTCGTTGTTGCGTTCGTCCGCCGTATTTCTTTGTTAAAGCGTTGACGTCTAACGAGTCACTGAATGTCGTTGCGTAGTCGGAGGAGCTGCGACGGTCAACGCGCTCACGGGGATGAACATTAACGCCGCTTGTTTCTTACTGCCCATCGGCATCGCGATCTATGTCATCTTCGGAGGCTTGCGTGCGACGTTCATCTGCGACTGGAGTCATACCATCATTCTCTTCATTATCATCTACATTTTTATTTTCAGGGCGTAGTCAGTCCCGTCCGTTGTACTCGGATAAACACGACACTGACCATCATTCACCGCAGTGGAACGGCGCCCGCTGTTGGAAGCGTGTCGGCGCTCTATGACATGTTGCAGCAAGCAGCGGTCGATTCGCCGGTAGCGGGTAATCAGGATGGGAGCTACCTCACTATGAAGTCCAATCAAGGTCTTGTGTTCGGCGCGGCGGCCATTCTTTCTGGCTCTGCTGGGGTGTTTTGTGACCAAGGTGGGCCTGAAAATCTCAATCTCTCTTGACTTGGGTCAACGAGGGCGACATAACGCATACAGGCTATTGGCAGAGGGTAAGTAGACAGAATTTTGGTCCCTTCCAGCATAGACGCACATGAATATTATCAGGCGATTGCGAGCCATCCCGAATCGACTACGAAAGCCTATGTGAGTGCAGAACCCCGCTAGTTGTGTTCACATATAGAACTAGCAACTACGTTCTCAGATGTTGGGCGGTCTTTCCTGGTTCGCGGTACCTTGGGCTTTTGCTTCTTGTTTAGGTCTGAGTGCCAGGGCATTGCTCAAAAATGTGAGATTCTCTTGGAATGTGTGTTTCGTTACTGATGTCGAATACACCTCCAGCCCAACTTTCCAACATATCCTTCACCACTGTCGCCTGACCAGGTAAGCGCGGGGCTCGCTGCACCGGCGGCAGCGGTGGTTCTCATGGGAAAGGGAGGCGCGATCGCTATTTTGCTTGTTGTCTTGTGAGTGAAAATGTCTCGTTGTGAATTTGTTGGTCCATTCCGAGTCTGTATCAAGCATGGCCGTCACATCTGCTGCGAGTTCTGAGCTCATCGGGGTATCAAGTCTCTTGTGAGTGCAAGAATATTAAGATGTGATACACGCTATTCAGTGTTTTCTGTGCGCTTGCAGTTCATACGAGTATGAATACGACTTCCTTTTCCCTCCCGCTTCTGTCAATTCTGACGTGTACTAGTATCTATAGGACGTACGTCCGACCAAAGGCAACGGGTCAAGAGATCGTCAAAGTATCTCATTATTTCATTTGCTTCTGGGCTGTTTGGATGGGATGCTGGGCTTCCATTGTAACGTGTTCCGATCTCAGTTAATGTAGAAATTAATGAACGTTTCAGCTGAACGCCGGAAACATCAATCTAGGATGGGTGAGCTTCATACTGACTCGGTCGACTTCCGCGCTGACGGCATTTTGCTTAGCTCTTTTATGTACAGTAAGCGCGTCCTTATGTCCTCGCACGCATCTCATTGCTTCTCAATCATCCAGGGGTGTAGCACTAAGCCCTGCTGTGATACCGATCGCACTTACGGTCTCATGGTCCAAATTGACACAAGCAGGTGTGTTCTGTGGAGCGGTAGGCGGGGCCTGTTTAGGAATGCTGGCATGGATGATCGGTTGCTGGAAGATTTATGGTATGTTTGGACCTTCTAAGTATTTATGTTCCAGGCTATTCACCGCGGCGCCAGGCCAGATCAACATCCCGAATCTTGCGGATCCGTATTCTGCTGTTTGCAGTGGTCTCACGGGGCTTCTCTTCTCGGGCATACTTACCGTGTCCGTCTCTTTGATGAGTAAGTTGGGCGACCAGAGTGGAACTATAAGTTTCTGAATAGGCGGTACAGACCCTGCGGACTATGACTTTTCGGGGACGCGCGCGATTGCAATGTTGGACGATGAGGTTGACGAAAAACATGCTCACGAAGAATCGGAGAATAACGCTAAAATGGGGGCTGCATCTCCCGACCTCGAGAGACAGTCGAAAGCTGTTCAAGTCTCGAGTGATCCGGTTGATCCGGCCAAAGACGAGGAACTACGCATAGCATCACTGCAACGTGGTTTCAAGAAGGCATTCATCTACTCGACCGTCTTTACGGTTATCGTGGTCATCATTGGCAAGTTTTTATTGTTCTGGAATGATCTTGGGTTAACGTTATGTCAGTTCCATTGCCAATGTTTTTCTCGCACTATGTATTTAGCCGGGAGTTTTACACGTTCTGGACTGCCTGCTCCACGTACGTTCTATTTCACTCACCCACGTTGCCCGAGGCGGTCCGTTGATCTTGATGGCACAGTATCTGGGCGTTTGCGAGCGGGGCGTTTTGCATCATCTTACCCTTGTGGGAGTCTCGCAAGGAGATGGTGGCGATATTAAAAGTAGCAGTATCATCACGCTAGCCTGCCTGCAAGATGTGACTCGGATTGAATTCCCGTTGCCGAGAGTGGGGCCTTCTCGGGGGATCTAAACTGTATCGCAAGACAATAGGGACAATAAAAAACGTCTTCTCGAGTGACCCTTTTTGTTTCTCATCATTACACCTCCCGCAACGTTTCGGGGTGCATCTTATTGTCTGTGTTCCGGAGGCGGGCCCGCATTTCGGTGGCCGTTAGCCACATCGGGCATGTTTCGAGGGGTTGATTTCCTTTCTTAGGAATGCCATATTATGTGATGGCATGACCCGTCCCACTCTTTTTTGTCTTGACCAACTTGGCCATGGCACGCGTAGAACGCAAACGTATTTATGACGCAGGCTCTCCAATCGCTCGCTTTAGCACGGCTGCAGGTCGCCCCACCACATACGCATCGCATATCGATCCCTTCTTTCAGACATGAGCCCCCTTGCAAACATCTGGTCACCGAACCACCGCGGTCCTATTGATGACCTCCAACTGCGCGTACACGTGTCCAGGGAGTCTGGATCGACCGTGACACCCACCCTAGACTCCCGAGCGAGCAGTGCACCCACGCTTCTGCCACCCCGGACGCATCACTCGGCTAGACAGCTCAACGACGATGCGCTGGGTGATTTCTTTGGGGGACGGGGCCGCCGTACGCGGACGCAACAGCGTGCACCGCCGGCTTATTCGCCCGAGTGGGATGGCGAGAAGCTCCCCGAGTACACGTCGTCGCCTGATTTCGAGACGGATACGGTCGCAAGACAGTTGTTCAAATATGGATTCTGTACGTGTTGCCTCGATGCGATCCTTGTCTCCGTGCTGACCCGCGTTTTCGATCGTTAGTCTTTCCCGTCTTTTGGGCTATCGGTGTTTATTTCTTGCTTGCACCGATGCAGTTGCCGTCAGATTGGCAGTCGGACAAGACGACGGAGGAAAAGGAGAAGATGCTGGACGAGATGAGACAGGCGGAGGCCAAGTGGGCCAAGCGCTGTCTATGGGCCCTTACCTCGTTTTCTCTCTGTCTCGTTCTGATAGTTGTCGCCGTAGTGGTCTCGAGGCGCTGAGATGGCTGGACCTTTCTCTCGTTCGTTGATGCCTTGGGATTACTCAAGCCTTTACACTCCTTGTTGACGGATCAAAAACGTACGCTGTATTTGTTGGGGTACATTTTACATTGTTACATTACTTATGCTTAAGTTGTATTAGCAATATCTCGACGTGCGGCCGATGTTGTGATGTTCTTGAACCAGAGCCGCCCACTTCGATTATTCGATCTGTTGTCGGTGAAAGAGGATTGATGTTGCCAAACCGCTGGAGCTACAAGACGCTTTCTCAACGCTTGCTCTCTACTTGCTGCGACTCTTCTGTGATCATCACTGAGCTCCAATTGAGGTGTCAATACATAAACACCCGACCAACTTACGGTCGTGCGCCGCCCACTGACTCACCCTTCGCAGACTACGCTGCCGCCGTCACCTTTGGCAGTGACCCCTGGTGGGTCCCTTGCTGTCATGGCTTGTAACACTGCATTGGCTAAACCACCAGATAGCGACTAGAAGTCGCCCACAAGATGCATTTCTCGCACTTGCCCTACACTTGCTGTGACTTCCGTAAGTATCCTCTATTGGCACTATGATCAGCGCCGTCCAAAGGAGGTTGTTAATTGACATTCCTAATAGATATAAAAACCTGACCACCGCAAACTCCGCTCTTCGCCAATCATGAACCCCAAGTCTCTCGCTGCCCTCACTCTCGCTGCCACAGCGGTTCCCCTCGTTTCCGCTGGCCCTCTCGCTTATGCCGCCTGCCAAACTGGTCAGTTCTTCCATCCATCTTTGCGGTGACGTCCTGCTCACGACGGCGTCTATCAGGGTGCAACGGCCTCGCCGTCGTGTGCTACAGTGCGGCCAGCTGCATGTTTGGCACCGTGCTCGCCATCCTTGCTCCCCCTGCAATTTTAGCTTGCAATGCTGAGTTGGGGGTTTGCATGGCAGCATGTGTCCCTTTACTTGTCGCCCCTACCCCTTAAGTAGCTGGGACCGAGTTATCAGTAAGTTAATATCTCGCTCTCTTTACCGTGTTGTGTGACACACCTGGTAGCACTCGCCACCAGTTTTGTCACACAGCCGACTGTTACTAGTCTCAACTAGACAAGCAAGAACTTCACATTGTACTTATTAGTAGTGTGTACTTGAGCTTGATGGAATAACACACGTACATCCTTGGTCATATCATGATGAGTTGGAGGTGAAGGGGAAAACAAAACAGATCGACTGCGTGTCAGAGTGTTGTTGCCAATTGAGGGAAATGATGCACAAAAGCCCGACCAACCCTCGCGGACTCCACATCCTGCTCACGACGGTATCCACCAGGCTGCAATGCCACGCTGCCAAAGCTTGTGATGCTGCATGTTCGCAGCCATGCCTCCCTTCAGCGGCCGCCAGGGCCCAGGTTATCAGTAAGTGTCCTTACCATGTTGTGACGGTCAGAGATTCAGAGGAAGCCTGGAGCCACGATTTCACATTGTATCGATACTAGTAGTTCGTACTACTTCATGATAGAATCATAGCAGTGCTTTAAAGTTTGTCTCTGAGAGAATAAGTAGCTTTTCTCTGCATTAGTCATGTGCATGAGTTGGAGCCTGCGGAGTGGAAAAAAAAAACCCAGGTACTTTACCACGTGTCAGAGTGTTGTTGTCCTTCAAGTTGGCCTACGTCTGTCAATGTTTCTTTCCTTGCGACCCAACGAGTCTAGTCATGTTCCCCGTGAAGTTCTTTTACCAAACCACCAGGTGGCGAATATATATACGCACTAGTAGAAGTCGCCCACAGGATACATTTCCCGCACTTGCCCTACACTTGCTGTGACTTCCGTAGATATCCCCTATTGGCACTATGATCAGCGCTGTCCGAAGGAGGTTGTCAATTAACGTTCCTCGTGGATATAAAGACCTGACCAGCCCTCGCAAACTCCGCTCCTCACCAATCATGAACCCCAAGTCTCTCGCCGCCCTCACGATCGCTGCTGTAGCAGTTCCCCTCGTTTCCGCTGGCCCTTTCGCTTATGCCATCTGCCAAACTGGTTAGTCTCTTCCATCCATCGTCGCGGTGCCATCCTGCTCACAACAGCGTCTACTAGGGTGTAACGGCCTCGCCGTTATGTGCTACGGGGCGGCCGGCTTCACCTTTGGCACCGTGCTTGCCATTGCTGCTCCCCCTGCGATCTTGGCTTGCAACGCTGGGTTGGGCATTTGCATGACAGCATGCGCTGCCACTGCCCTTATCGCCCCAATCCCTTAAGCAGCTGGGACCAAGTTATCACTGGCAGTAAGTCACTATCTCGCTCTCGTTGCCAAGTTGTGTGACACACCTGGTAGTACTCGCCACCAGTTTTGTCACATAGCCCACTGTTGCTTGTCTCGGGTTCAGGAATTCGAGACAAGCGACAACTTCACGTTGTATTAGTAGTGTGAATTTGAGTTTGATGGAATAACAATGCTTTAAGGTGTGGCATTCCTATTTTCGAGGGAACACGAGCACACATGTATCCTTGGTCATGTCAAGATGGGTTGGAGCCTTGGAGGTGAAGTGTAAAACAAACTAGATGCTTGACTGCGTGTCAGAGTGTTGTGGCCTTGGCCTACGTTTATTCCAAGTACGAGATGGGAAGCAAGCCTGAGGGAAGAAGCATCGTCAGGGTCCAACCCAACGGACCATGTTCCGGCAGCTCCACTTGCTGTGACATCCTGTATTGGCGATATGCTTTGCGCCCTCCAAATTTTAGGGGCATCAATGACGCTCACATATAAAACCCCGACTCACCTGCCACGACCGTGACGTTGGACTCTTCACCCACCATGAACCCCAAGTTTCTTGCCGCTCTCACTCTCGTTGCTGCGATGGTGCCCGCGTCCTCCGCTGGCCCTCTCGCCTACGCCATTTGCCAAACCGGTTAGTTTCTTCTGTCCACTGTCACATCGTCCTGCTCACGACGGCG
Organism: Harrya chromipes; assembly: GCA_038091155.1. Classification (NCBI taxonomy): domain Eukaryota; kingdom Fungi; phylum Basidiomycota; class Agaricomycetes; order Boletales; family Boletaceae; genus Harrya; species Harrya chromipes. Next base: position 13,194 of record JBBPNX010000272.1, on the reverse strand, counting down.
TCTACCAAGGGTGCAACGGTCTCGCCGTTGTGTGCTACGCCGCTGCCGGGGCCACCTTTGGCACCGTGGCCGCCGCCGCCGCACCTCCTGCAATTTTAGCCTGCAATACTGCACTAGGTGCTTGTGTGGCAGCGTGCGCTGCTACCGCCCTTATTGCCCCAATCCCCTAAGTGGCTGGGCCCCTCGAGGCTATCAGGATTCAGTAAGTATCTCGCCTTCCCTACCGTGTTATGTGACACACCTGGTAGTACTCGCCACCAGTTTTGTTACATGGCCAAGTTGCTTGTCTCGAATTCTGTCTAAGATTCATCGAGACAAACAACTCGGACAATCTCACCTTGTATTACATAGTGTACTTGAGCTTGATGGAATAATAGTGCTTTGAGATTTGGCATTCTTGTTTCGCGAGGATACCCTTGTGAGCTCTTCGCCTCGAGCACATGTGCGCCCTTGGTTGGTCCTTGGTCCTCGTGACGTTTATCCCGAGTCCGTCAACGCTTTCCTTGTTTTCCATCCAAGTCCTGTTCCTCGCGAGTCTTTACATAATTGAGCTGCAGCATGTCTTATTTATCTCACTCTCTTCCGACTGTTGCTCCTTACGCCTAGCTTGAGATCCCGACCACTCTACCAAGTGCCACGATGGTAAATTGTAGGCCCCCCTTGAAAAAAAGCGATGCCACTCAAAGCCGTGTTGTTCATGACTGAGCAAGCCGCGCCAATTTTACAAGGGTCCGCTCGAGAGACGTGATTGATTGATACGGATGTGGCCCAGGCGGATGAAGGAAAGTCGCATTTTTGTACAGGGCTTTCCATTGTAGTGAATCACTGAGAAACCTATCGCAGACGTGCATTAGACACAAAATACAGCCAAAAACAGAGACTTGCCATTCGTCACCGGATAATATCCTGAGGCTCCGAGTAACGTAAGATTCTGTTCTGCTGGAATGACGCACATGTTGGTAGACGCAAGGAGCAGACCCGGGCGGAGTTTTTGGTGGCGAATCGCGTTCACATGATGTCGTCCCTCCAGCTTGATCAAGGACTTGATAAAGACCCGCCAACAGAGGCGTGACGAGCATTGCGAGAATGTCCGATCCTCGCTCCGTCGTTCGGATAGCCATCGTATGTAATTGTTTCGTCCCCTAGTAGACATATCCTTGACTTTTGGCACAGGCTCTGGCTGCCCTCAAGCACAAGCCCAGAGATCAGACGATCGCATGTAAGTGAGCTCACCCAGGTCTACCGCACGCAGATACGACTACGCCCCGGTCAGCTTACCTGTTGGATCTTCAGGCGCGGTTCTCGATCGTACCCGAGGAGAATGACGGTCGAGATTGGCGGATATATGCGCTCGAGCTCGAAAAACAGCTCGCGGCTCTCACGGCCCAGCGCGATGCTGATCAAGAATGTACGTGTCGATCGCGCTCCTCCCCAACCCCTCTGTTCACTCGCGGCATAGTGCTTTCCAAGCTTCGTAACGACGCATCTCAAGCAACGTCGGCCACGGATGGACCGCCCCCCAAGAAGAAAAGCAAAAAGAATCTCACCAAGGATCAACACGATCCCGAGTGGAGTTGGGACCAAAGTCGTTCCGGTAACTCCATTTAGACGACGATACGCGCGTATATATGTTAATCTTGCGCATACAGACTGGTCACAGGTGTTGTCGTCCCAATATCCCGCGTTGCCATCGCTCGTCGCAGTGTATGCCTCTCTTAAAGGTGCTCTCGCCACTCCTAATACAGATTTGCTTTCGTGCGCCTCGCGCCTCGCCGACGCGATTCTCCGTGCTCTGGACACGATGCACGTCTTCTTATTCTCCCCTCCATGTTCGATTCCAGAACAGCAAACTATGTACCTCAAACCAGAGCATATAGACAGTAAACGCATCGCTCTGACGTCCCCGCTCCTCATGTACGTCCTCCGGATAGCCTTACCTGCCTTAGTCTCTACTGTGCAGGACAGTGGCAAGTCAAAACGTCAACGCCAGCGTCAGCAAAGGCAATATGCCACGTCTGCTGGTCACAACGACGCATATACGCACCTTGACAAGGTCGTCGATCGCATCCTCGAGTGCATCTTCCTCCCGCTCTTACGTGCCTTCGTCCCACTCTGTTCTGCGCGCCTTGCACCTCTTCTCTCTCCCGCACCGGTGCTCAAGAAAAACAAGGACAAGGCCGGAAAGTCCGCCGGGAAAGGCAAGAACAAGGACAAACATGCCAGCTCCGCCTCTGCTTCCGCTTCCGCTCACCCAGCTTCAAAGGCCGACGTACGCGCCGACGTGTTTGCCCTCATTGGCACGTCACTTGAGGCGCTAGACGCCCTCTCACCGACCCATACCGTCCGTGGTGCCGGCCCAAGCGCCAGCGTTGGGGTCAGCAGCAGCAGCATCGCATGTGGTATCAGAGACCGACTCGGGCTCGAGACGATGCGCGAACTTGAGGCATTGTACGCGGTCCCTCCCCATTCTCGCTCCCTTCCAAGCTCTGTTCACCCATCCTCCTCCGAGCAGCCAGCGGGCGGAACGCCTGGGCCGTCCGATCCATCGCCGCCACTACCGACACCAACATCAACGTCACTTTCGGCACAATCTCGCTATTCTGAATCACAACCCCAACCTCCAAGGCAACAACAACAACGGGCAGCGACCACCGAGTCGCGTGCAAGACGGCTCGAGAGACTCGCAGGTACGAGAGCGGAGCGCGTACAAGCGCTGGTGACGAGAGATGTAGGTTGGTTCCTCGCGAGCACCCTCAACCTATGCGTCATCTCGCCAGCACCAGCGGGGGGTCATCATTCTACTGCTGCTGCTTGGAGAGCCGAAGGGGGGAGCAAACTGCTTAGGGAAGCTCTGCTTGATCGCATTGGGAAGCTCATTCGATCCGTGCCGTCCGCTCCGAGTGGATGCGTCTTAGATAACATAGTCCAGGGCCAGCCGCCACCGGGCAGTGTCCAGGATCCCCAGGGCGTAGTCAATGATCGAGCCAACGCTAGTGTGGTTGATTCCAAGCTCGCCCTTGATCCAGTTTGTCAAAACATGCTGTTGGCCATCTGTGAACGTGCCGTCTGCCAACTTGCTCTATGACAGGTGTCGAAAGAATTCTTTGGTTCCTCAAGGACTCGCGCCCTGCTTTTTTTTTTAGATATAACGTTTAAAGGTATCAATCGTTCTATGTACGACGTTACATGAAGCATCATTTCTCACCCCATCCTGCACCTTTGGAGTGGGAAAGTTCGCGTTGTGCGAGGTACGGCCAAAATTAAGTATGTTTGATCGGAGAAATTTACATGCGGTGCACGGGCACTGGTCGCGCAAAATGACCATGTAGAGCCTTTCAAAGCGAAATCCTATGCTGAGTCGCTGTGCACACGTCCAATGGCCTCTCAGACGCGCCCGATCGTTGTTTCAGGGGTAAAATACTCGGATTAAAACTCTGGTTGCGAGCGACTATCTAACAGATATCATGACGTTGAACGTTGAGCCCCCCCTTAGAAATTTCAACCCAAACCACCAAGGTGCAGATCTCCCCGATCCCTGTACACGGAGCGATGCCAACGATGCCAACGATGCCAACTAGGGCTCTTATTGTCTATCACTCGGAAGCAAAGCTGAACGTTGAACTTGCAAAAAAATACCTCCAGTGACACAGCTGAGAGTTCTTTACGTAATCGAGCACCTAGCTCAAGTCCCGTTTATCTCACTCAGCTCTTACGCGTACGGCTTACGCCTCGATTTCCTGATCACTCCACCCGGTGTCACAAATGGTAAACTGTAAGCAGGCGTAAAACCAAAAGCGACGTCCATCTCCTCATGTCTGTGCCCAGTCGCCGAACTCAAAGCCAAGGCTGAGAAAGCCAAAGATGCCAGCGTCACCAAGATGACGAACACGCGCGACCGCTACTCCAGTGCGCCCTCTTCCAAAGTCAACTGGGACCCGAACTGGAAGCGGGCACCCCCGCCGCGTCCGGGGTATCCGCCAACGACGGGTGTGGGTGGGAGCGGTGCTGCTCCACTAGTGCCGCCGTTGCGATCCCGGCCTGACGTCATTGGGGACGCAGATGGACCACCGACGGTTCCTCGTGCTTCACGGCCAACTGGTGACGCGCCTGCACTATCGCCGTATATGCCGCCACCCCCGCCCACACGCGCTGCGAGTGCGTATCCACCCGGTCATGGTCCGTCTCAGGACACGGTGGAAGAAAAGATTGACTGGGTAAACTTGAGTCTGGAGGATAAGGAAGCATTCTTTGGGTGGTTGGACGAGTTCTTTTCGCGGTACCTCGGGGTGGAGCTGGGTCCCAGGAAAGGGAAGGCAGTGCCGTCTTTGATGTCTGGAGCGCTTTCCGGACAGAGACTACCGAGTACTAGGGCTCCGGTAAGCACGTGTGGTCATTTATTGCGCATGTGGGTCATGTCGAATGTCATCGCAGCCGACGGTCAAGATGGCGACCCGGCCGCAAGTTTGAAATTTGATGGATGTTGCCTCTCTCAGGGCATATACATATGCGCAGTATGTGAATCAAGTCAAGATACCAGCCCATAAATTAGTCAAATTGATGGTAGGACGTAAGTGTAGTCAAGTCTAAGATAAGGGAGATGCAATGGAGGCGATAGCCTCCGACATGGCGCCAGACGACTCGTGCACGTCTGTTAATGCGGCGTTCGTTCACAATCTGGATGTGGCATCTGAAACAAGTTTTGTATTCTCCGGTTCTCGGTTACAACCTGCGACAAGGGAGGTAAGGCGTCAGTGTATAGGGGTAGAACGGAGAGACAGACGGCAGGGCATCCACAGTTGGGAGCAGTCCTATGCATATGAGACTTGCTTGTTTTGCATCTCGGAGAGTTACAATCTACGACCTCGCCGGTGAAGTAACGCCCATGAAAGTGCTGTGACGGTGTCAGAGTGGTCGTTACAACATGCAAGTTGGCTGGCAGTGCCACGGAAGCAACTCACGCCGCATCCTCTGTAATAGTCGCCTACGCTGTTCATATTTATGTCATGAGCAACGAGCCTGTATGAGATGAATCGTGACATACACTTCGTGGTGGCACATTCGAAGAAAGAGGGTGCTTGCTTGGTGGGTCGGTAACCGAAATGATTGGTGTGAATTGCTTGCAGGAAAGCGAGACTGGCCTGGAGAGCAGGATGAAGGACGATGGTTTATATCTTGTGCGTCACGTCCACCGCCAAGCGGCTGTGGAAGGGCGGAGTGTGTGGCAGGTGGGTTCGATGTCAGTGGATTGGTCAGGGAGCGTGCGGGACGGCTTTTCGACCACATCAGCGCATGTTATATTCCGGCCTTTTATGTTTTTCTTTCTTTCTTTCTTTTTCCAATTGATCATGTTTTTTTTACCCCCCTTTTCTTGAGTGCCTCGGAAATATTTCGTATTATACCCCAGCTGCGTCATTTCGTACAGGTGTCGGCAATCCCGGTGTGTATCGTCCGGATCAAATGCCGCGATATCTTACCTCATCGTGACAACGACGGAAAAAAAATAGTCGTCAAGATGACGGTCGCATATTAACAATAAACGCATGGTCGTACAAGACACTAGTGTTTCAACCACCCGGGCGGAACCACTTGCAAGACGGGACAACAATCGCCGAACGTTGGACACGACGGAACTCTAGTAGTCATGTTTCCCGCGGATATCATGATAGATGTCCGCCACTGGAGATGAAAACAAACAAACGAGAGGACCGATCATGATCGCGGTGAGCTAGCTAACATACAAGTATGTCATTGGAACGATTGATGAAGCGGGAATAGTGAGAGCAGGAGGGTCAGGCAGCGGGATCGTCCAAAGCAGGTATTGCGCCGCAGACTGAGGGTTGTGTAATATATCGCGACCTCGAGGACGGTCGGAGAATTGGGTCGTTTCGAGAGGGCGTAACGATATATTCTTTGACGTATGCGAGTGCGCGTACAGCGGGAGATAGTCGACTGAGATGTCGCAGGGGGTGGTGGGTCGAGGAAGGAACCCACTCAGTCCGCTTTACGCACACGCGAGGCAAATACTCTTACCACGTGGCTGAGGCAAAGTCACATCAGTACGAGTGTGGCAGCCAATGATACCCTCCTTGAAGTCGTCAACAGCAATCAACTGTGAGGGACAGAGGGTGGAGGTCAAGGGTTTAGATTTGCTTTGCATACGGATGACCCACGTTCCAGGGACCCGAGCGACACCTTGTACGGGACATGCTGCAACGTCATGCCCTCGTTGCTTAATCAAGGGCAAGAACGCGGCAAGATGGCGCTCATGAGTCTCATCAACCCGGTCAACGAGGACCGCGTTTACGCGGTAGGCAGAGACAGGTATAGCGCAGATCGATTGTGACTACCACAAGAGATATCCGTGATATGGTCGACACCGATGTCGTACTTATTGATTATTGGGACCCCCGAAGCTTGAAGACGCGTGCAACCGGGTTGCATCGTTGCAGTTACCGGATGACCAAGGCATTGCCTATGATGCGGAGTTGCTTCTTCGGCTCCTAAGGTCTGAATGTTAGATCAGAGCCAGAGAAGTTTGCCTCGTGGAACCGGTGTAAAAGTGTGCCGACTGGTTATATAACCTTCTGCGGGCAATTCCCGTTGGATTGTCCCACGGGCACGTGGATTTCTGACGCGTTGTCCTGATCATGACGAGTGAAAGGTTTTACTTTGGACTCTGGCGAATATTTACCGGCTCCCTGATCGTCCCTACGCTCATCTTTCATTCACGAAGATGGACCTTCCTATCAGTACTACGTATATACAGGCAGAAGTATTGGTCCCTTGATGGCCTCGAGGTAGACGATAAAGGTGCGTGTGTGCTGCCTCATTACCTTTCTTCTTTGGCCTCCACTGAATCTGCGCATCCGGCAGAAGTTCACTCAGTCACCCGGTCGCAGAATCCTACTCGCTTCGGTTCCGGTGTCAATCCCTAGCCGAAATAGGACAACCCTGGGGTGTACACGAGCTGGAAATGCAGGCTTCTTTCCATATTTGCCAACTCACGACGCCCGTTTGCGTCTGCCAGTGGGGGTGCTATCGATCTTGCTGCATCGTGTCTGATGTGAGCTACAGCCATCGATAATTCTCAGGAACCCGAGCATATGGTACAGCAACTCTTCGAGTCTCACGCAGCAAGGTATAAAGTGCTCGCGTCGACGAACCTCACTCTTCATCCGCTCTACTTTCATCGACATGTCCTTCTCGCGCAAGACGATCACGACGACGACGATCAGCAAGAGTTCACCCTTGTCCGCGTCCCTGGTGACCGAGCAAAAGTCGAGATCGTTGTCCGAGTATGGCAGCCGACCTATCACCCCCGCGTTATTGGAGACTCGTACTGTGATTCGAAAGGAAGAGTGGCTCGAATCTGCTCGCAGAAGCACTGAACATTTCAAACGACACGGATCGCCACTCCCCTTGGTTTGGGTATGGTTTCTCCTTGTACCTTAGTACCACCCCGAACTAACGTTGATCAACAACAATATCTAGGTCCTGACCGAGGGCAGTGAGATTCCTGACAATGCCGTTCCCTTTGGGGAAGATCGCAACGGATGCACCCTGTACATTGCCCGCGCTCTTTTGGAGGGCAGTCTTCGTGAGTAATTGGCGACTGAACAATGTAGCCGGTGAACTCATGACCGTGGTCGGCAGACATCGGTAAAGCGGGCCCCCAGTTCGCCGGGGCCGTGATTGGATATGCTGGCAAAGAGCACATTGTATGCGCTTTCTTGTTTCTCAAAGATGTCGAGCTGACTTTGAGAACAGATAAACAACTACGAAATCCTTGTATGCGCCTCGCAGCTCCGTTGGGGCTTCAATTTCCCAGAACAGGAGGGGCTTCTTTCTCAGGGCACGGTCGTCCTCGCTCAGCAGCGTTACAAAGCCTCGCACAGATCGAAATTCGATCTGGAGCAGTTCAACACGACTCTTGTTGAGAGTGATATTCCTCGATTCATTCCGACCTGCTTCGATGGGATAGACAGGGAGGCTGGTATTAGGAAATTGGCGTGAGTATTGATGCCAGGTTTGTTTCATTCTGTTGAGCCCATCCCAAGTGAGATCAAGACCGTCATCGTCATCGACGATTCAATGTCTGTAAGTAACATTTCCAGCGACCGAATGCATGCATTGATTCTGTTCTAGATGCAAGAGGGTAACCTCTGGATACAAGCGCGGGAAGCTCTCGCTGGCATTGTGGACATCGCCAGCCAATACGCATTCAAGGGCGTTGATATTCACTTCATGCACGGGGATGACTATGCTCCCAACATGCAGGTAATGCCTTGCTTCGCTTGACTAGGAGACAAGGCATTGATATCTTTGTCATCAGTCGAGAACAGACGTCGTAGCGTTGTTCAACAGGATCCTGCCTGAAGGCACGTGTCGTCGTTTATACACACACACGATGTCATCCTAATCCACTATTTAGGCGAGGACACCCCGACTGGTGCCAAGCTCAGCCAGATCATTAACCACTACTTGCCTCTTATCGAACATGAGCGCTCTACTCACGAACCTATCACCGTCGTGGTGATCACTGATGGTCTCCCAAGTGAGTTGCAGTCCCATGTACTTGCTATCATGACTTACGAATTGGGTGTGCAGCCGACCAAGAGGATCTCGAGAGAGTCATCGTTGATGCGGCGCACCGTCTTGAACGTCATCGCGTCCAGCACCACATGTTTGGGATTCAATTCGTGCAAATTGGCACGGACCCAGATGCAGCTGAATTGCTGCACATGCTCGATGACCACCTCGTAAGCCGCTACAAGATCAGGGTACGTCACTTGATTCACTGTAAACGCGATGGTTGCTGAATTCTTGGACAGGATATCGTTGACAGTACTCCCTTCGATCCTGCAGCGGGTGCATTTGACGCAGAGTACATGCTGAAGGTCCTTCTTGGGGGTGTCCGCAGGGATGTGGACCGCACTGGATCCGCGTTGCTGTCCCCCATGGGCAGTATAGCACGGTCACACGAGAGGTCTCCCTCGCACAGTCTGGCCAGTAGGCTGGGACCCAACAGCCCTCGTCTCACTCCACTGTCTCCCAGACCCGGCTACTGAGGGCAACAACGATCCTTTCTCTTGAGTTGATTGTACTACCGCTGTATTTTGTACTTTTACATGCCTATGAAACCTACCATTCTAACGCCTCAGTTCATGGTCCCGGGAATACCTCGGCTGTATCGGCGTCGACGGATTCCGCTTGTCCTGTAGGAAGATCTGCTGGTTAACGCAATGGACTCTGATAATCAGGAGTAAGAAGGCAGTTGATAATTTTCGTAACTAGTTACCGAGTTGGAGGAAAATCTGCAGCCGACCTGCTCCCCTGGTGGAAGATTGGGTGGTGTCGAGTGCCGCGGCAGACTAGGTCTGCCAGTGCTCGTCAAAAGCTGTGTGGGTTCTAGCGATTCAAGTTCAAGAGGGGAACAACACCACCCTCGTCGTCGTTTTCCGTTCGACAAGCACGGGCTTTGGACTGGCCATGATTAATTCGGTAGAGAAGTGATTCCGCTCGACAGGAGCTGCTCCAAACATTTGGAGACTTTCCTTTTTTGGAAATGTATGACTAGATGGTTTACATGGATTTCCCACGCTCATCACTGTCTTTTGAGCGATGGCAGCTGGCCGCGTAGGCCCGCTTTCCTTGCTCGACACCACCGACGACGACAACGACACCATGAGCACCGTCTCAAACGGCGACGACACACGTTCGCACACCCTCCCGCCATCCCGCTCGCCGTATCTCCACCCGACGCAGACCGCATCAACATCCACTTTCAACACCCCCCCAAATCCACCCGTCTCTGCCTCGTCATCCTCGACTGCAACCCCCACCGCACCAGGCACACCCCGGACCACCGCATCCCGCAAACCATCTTCGCTCCGTCACGTTGCCAACGCACCTGCAGCCGACCCGCCCCAGGCCATCAAACGCCGTCCCTCGGCCCCCTCTGCCAAGGACACCAAACCCAGCCGCCCCCGCGAGCGCGAGCCGCGGATTCGGTCAACCCCCCGCCTACCGCACAGCGACAGTGTGCCTATCGCGCCCGCGACGCACATGTATTGGTCGCGCGCGCCAGTCCATGGGGCGTTGCCGATTCGCAACATGCGTGCGCATTCCGTCACGCTGGTGGATAACGTCGCTTGGTTGTTTGGCGGATGTGATGACAAGGGCAGTTGGAAGGACATTTACTGCTTTGATACGGGTACGTCGTCGTCTCGTGACAGTGTCTCGTCCGCTGATACGTGGAGCGTTAGATACGATGCAGTGGTCCCATCCGGAAATGTTGGGCGAGGTGCCGCCGCCTTGCCGTGCACATACCGCGACGCTCGTGGACCGTAAAATCGTCATTTTTGGTGGTGGAGAAGGTCCAGTGTATTATGACTCTACCTATATCCTAGACACAACTACCAGGCGGTGGTTTGCGCCCGTCTTCCCGGCCCAGTCGGAACCTCCGCCAGCAGAGGAGGACGATGCGCTGCACCCTGCACCGAGACGGGCGCATACAGCCGTGTTGTATAATGGCAAGATTTATGTCTTTGGAGGCGGTAATGGTCTGACCGCGCTCAATGACTTGTGGACTCTGGATGTGTCTCGTCTGGATACCTCGCTCCGTGGTATTGCTAGCGAGGACCTGAAATGGACCCTGATTAAAACGAAGAAACCACCCGCACCGAGGGGTTACCACACTGCCAACCTGGTTGGGAACGTCATGGTCATGGTGGGCGGCAGTGATGGTCGCGAGTGTTTCTCGGACGTCTGGTGCTTGAACTTGGGTATGGGTGCATGTTGATCGTGTCTTTTGGGGCCGTGAATGATGGTTGTCTATCGACGCAGATTCGTTGATCTGGACGCGGGTGTCGCTGTCGGTGATGCATCGTCGGTTATCGCATACCTCGACCCAAGTTGGGTCCTATCTGATCATCGTTGGCGGCCACGACGGAATAACATATACCCAGGAGGTCCTTTTCTACAATCTTGGTTTGTCATCTTATTGCTTGAACGTTTGCTTGACGGCGTGCTGAACGACTCTTTGCGCACTCCTTTTTTTCCAGTGAACCTTCAGTACGAACTTCGTTCTGTTAGCGGTAGGGCGCCGAGCATGAGGGGATACCACGTGGCGCTTGTTGCGGACAGCAGATTGTTCGTGTTTGGAGGAGTCAGTTATGTTTCCGTTGACCCCCCGTGCTTGGCTGATCAAGGTTTCCAGTTTAACGGGCACGATGTTTTTGACGACGTCCACATCCTCGACCTCGCCGGAGCGGCATACTTACCCCAAGTGATGAGCTTCCGGATTGACGTCGAGTGAAGGTGGCTAATGTTTGTCTCACGTTCAAAATCATTTCCAGTTCTCTTGGTTTTTCTTTTGACCTTCGCTTCTCCGTTGATCGCATGGGGCGAACTTTACGCATCGTCGCATGATTGCTGTGTTCCCCCTTTTCCTTTTATCTTCTTGGTAGCATATGCATCATACCTTAATTTTGACATCTGGTTCACCATATAAATACCCATAGGTTTTTACAATGTTGTATGTACGTATGAATTATTGAAATCCGTCGTAACCTGGTTGAGTCCATTGGTTCATACCCATACCGTTCATGGGCCCCATCATCCCTCCCATCCCGACGTTGCCCATCCCCATCCCGTTCATCATCATACCGTCGCCCATGCCACCCTCCCACACCATCCCCTCTGGATTGTCTCCACCCATCCACATCATTGTACCCTGTCCGGGAGGATGAAATGGCGCACCGCCCATACCGTCCATATTCATCCCCATCATCGGCATGTTCATATTCCCCATACCCATCCCAGCCATATTCATCCCCACATTCATCCCCATCCCCGGCCATCCGCCCATCTCCACCGGTACACCGCCCATACCCATGCCGGGTGCCATCCCCATCCCCATCATCGGCGGCACGAGCATCGGGTTCTGTTGTGCACCCTGATGTGACACCATCTGGGCCATATTCGAGTTGACGTTCGGCCGGCCATTGCGTGCAGCGCCAGGTATACCGACGCTGACGCCTCCACTGACGCCCACACCCCCGCTGACCCCCCCTCCGCCGGATAGCGACCCGCTCCGTACAGGCGATTTCGGCCGGAGCGTCTCGATCTCGTGCGTATTGGGCACGACGCACTTTCCCCCACCGAGCACGGCGAGTTTCTTGGTCATCTCCTCCCAAGCGTCCTTTTCCCACGGGCGTGTGCCATCGGGGATGCACGCGGCGCGGTCGCGCGCGAGGTCGGGGACGTGTTCGTGTTCGCCGTCAGCGAGGACGGTGACCCAGCCTCGTCGGAGGGAGGAGCGGGCGCGGCCAAAGATTTCGAGTCGGCGTGTGCCGAGGCAAAAGTTTTCGATGAGGGTGTACATTTCGGGGGGTTTGCGTGTCGGGTCAGAGGGATCGCCTTCCCAGATGATCACGTCTGTATCTGGGTATAGTCACATGTTAAATAAGATTCGAGCGTGAGAGGAGCAATGGGGGGATGGGCGGCGTACCGACGTTACAATGCACGAACCAACTATCGGTGGATCGTCGTACGGTCCCCTTGATGCCCATCAAACAATGTTGTTTGGTTCGGGTTAACAAGGACGTCGTGGGCGGGTCTGTCTATGGACGTGGCAAATATCAATCATCAATGGTGTGGAACGACGTGTGAGACACAAGTGGGATGTCGGTGTGGGACTCACGCCAGGGCCGCGATTGGAGTGGACGTTGGTCTTGACCCAGACGACATCCTCGCATCTTCTGTAACCCCATTTCGCGAGGACTTCGCGACCCCGCTCAAGGCCTTCGCCGGCGCCGCTGCCGACCCACATGAAGACGAAGGATGGATCGGCAGCGAGGGAGGGTACCGGGAATTCTTGGAGCTCGCCCCAGCCAAACGAGGACGAGAACGGGGGATCGAGGAGGATGACGTCAAATTTATAAGGGTGGAGCGAGTGGAGCTGTTGCAATGGCAGGTAGCACGACGGCGCCGCGTGCGTGTCGACCGACTCCTTCTTGAGGTTGAGCAAACGCTGTTGTTTGGGGTATCTACGTATGGGTTGTGCGTTGGCGAGGGGTGCACGGACAGGCTGTACTCACTCTTCAAAGCGCCGTTCGAGTTCGGCGCCAACGACCCAGTTTTGGGGCCATTCGCCGCTGTCGACGTACCTCTGGGAGTAGTCGTTACGGATGG
>JBBPNX010000271.1:0-25272 GCA_038091155.1 Harrya chromipes | reverse complement strand
ACTCTGGCACAAATGTGTCGACCTTGTTTTTGCGAACCTGAAGAATGCCGCTTGCCATGGCGATTTTATGGTGGATCCTTTTGGTGACATTCGACACTGCTTCATGCCACTTGTTGCCTGGACTGCTGATCTACCTGAACAGTTAATGATTGCTTGCGTCTCCAAGAACGCATCCCCGGTCACTGAAGCCTCGGTAAAGCAGTTCGGTGATGGGGAGCATCACACACCACGCACCAGTGAGAAGACTCTGGAACGCATTTTTGACACTGCTCGGGACGTCGACCCATGGAACCTCGATCGTTTCCAGAAGTGTGCCAAGGTTTTCCTGCTGCTAGGAGTTCACCTCCCCTTCTGGCGTGACTACTTACTCTCTAACCCCGCTATCTTTCTCGTCCCAGAAGTCCTCCACACACTGCATAAGTTCTTCTTCGATCACATTCTTGTGTGGTGTAAGGAGGTGATGGGGAAAGACGAACTGGACTTCCGCTTCAAATCCGCTCACAAGCGCACCGGCATGCGACAATTTTCTGGTGGAGTCTCGCACGTCCAACAAATGACAGGGCGCGAGCATCGTGACATTCAGTGGAAAATTGTACCTATCTTGGTGGGTGCCGCCCCGCCGGAATTCATTGTCGCTATACAGTGCATCATCGATTTCATTTACCAAGCTCAATGTTACGTTTGCTGTGTGAGCAGGCTACCGTGGACTCAGGACTGAGTACGAGACTCGTGAGGACGAAGGGTTGAGGGTTCTCAGGTTCCGCGGCAGCGATGACTCACCCACGCGTTGGAACTAGAGCAAGGGGTGTGACCTAAAGACGCAGGATGAAGGGCAAGGACGAAGGATGAGGATGATGCCTCGGGTGGTCATGCAACGACCGGGAGTCTTCCTGTAGCGGAAGATGACGAAGGAGCAAAGGTTCCGGTCGCTAACCAGGGAATGGTCGAAGACTGGAAGGTCGACGACGTAGACAAAGGAGTCAAAGGAGGAGATCCGACGACGGACGCAGGAGGAGTCAAGTAAGCTCAGATAGATTGAGTGGATCAAGACTGAGGTTACAAGGACGGGTATCTAGGGTTTATATACGTAAAGGCCCTTTAGGGCAAGCAGTGGAGTCATCTGGATATAAAGGGGAAATGACTTGTCATGACTCACAAGCACTGCTATGCGCAGCAACGGAGTAAGCAAGAATGACAAAGGGGATGACGAAGCGATGACGAATGTGCAAAGGGCACGGCATATGACAAGAGCACGATGAGTAAGATAGAACGTCTGTGGAATGTGATGGAATTAGTGTGGGTCAAGGGCAATGGCATAAGCGAGACCCTAACGGCCTATGCAACAATGAAGGTGTAGTCCAAGTTAAGACGAAGGACGAAGACGAAGTGAAAAGGAAAAAGTGAAACGTAACACCCAAAGTCCGGTGCACACCGACGCCACCATCGCATCCATGCAAACTGCTCTCGATGAATTCCACACTCGCAAGAATGCTATTATCGAAGCCGGTGCTCGGAAGGGAAAATCGGGCGTGAAGACCGACTTCTACATTCCCAAACTCGAACTCTTGCAATCATTCGCGGATGCAATCAGGAATTCAGGTGCAATCATCCAGTTTACCGCAGACGTCAGTGAGCGTCTTCTCATCACACATTGCAAGCAACCATTTCTGCGGACAAACAAGCAGGCGAAGGACTTTTCTGGACAGATCGTCCAAATTTTGGATCGCGATCACAAAATGCGCCAATTTGATCTCTTTACGCTCCTTACTGAACACAGCCAGTCGTTAATCCACAATGTGGTTGCCGAAGAGTATGACGAAGTTGCATCGTCTGATCCCACGGCCACATGGATTTCACAAGTTGTTCCAGATGAAGAAATGCGATTCGAAGCGCCTCGCCCTGTGCGGAACCATTTTACAAGTGGCATGTTATCCAACGACCAAGCGGCTGCCCTCCACATCACCGTCGCTCCTGACAACAAGCAGCTATTGTTGGAAAACCTATCGCAGCTCACACACCTTCCAGATATCAAGCAGGCTATTGTCAACTACGTTGCTTTACAGACATCTGAGGTCACCACTTGCATGTCCTACTTTGCATCCATCGACGTCTGGCACAAGTTTCGAGTCCAGTTGCGCTCTACTTTTCAACCGTCCGTTATCATGCCCAGCCAAGTGGTTCAAGCGCATCCTCCTGGCAGTCTGTTTCCCCATGGAAATTGCGACGTTGTATTGCTTGATTCATCACATCGAGCTTCAAATTGTAAGTATTCCAGCGTTGTCTTTATTCATTCATTGAACTAAATTCAGTAGCATACACCATTGCACAGGTACGGACGGTCTTCAAACCGCACCTAACACCGTCCATGAAGCAAGACCTCCGCTTCGGCTTCCTCCTGACCCCCCTGCTTTATGTTCAATACTTCAAGGTTTGCCGAGCTCCTGATGAAGATCCTTCCACTCGAATGTGGATGGTCGAGAGGTGTCTCATAGAGACTGAATAAGGAGCTGTATGCCTCGGGGAGGTTATTCCATTGACGCGCGTCTCACATGCAGCTGAATTAGTCGCGGTATACGGTGAGAAAGCGGATCGCACAATTTCATCATATACATCTCAAGAGTCCTATTCACACTTTTATCTCAACCATTACGCAGATAAGGAGGTATATAACGCATTGCATGGGAAAGTTGACGAGGACTACTTTTATCGTCCTGAATTAGACGTTGCCCCACCAGAGGTCATGGTTTCGTAGTAGCTTGTATCCATATGCTTCCATGTATTGATCTGTTACCGATGCGACCTCCCAATAAAAATCAATCATTGAATCAAACCGCGCTTGTATTATCTATTATCACAAATCTATGCGAACTTCAATCTGAACGACTGTGACCGTGACTGTCTACACGCAATCCCTAGCTGACATCTCCACCAATGAGAGGTGTTCGCTTACCACACTAGTGTTCTGTGAATTTCGCCCGGTTAATTTGCACCGGCAAATTCACGTAGGTGAATTTGGGTTGATTTACCGTCATTTACCATCCATATCAACCAAAGTGATAAAAGGGGTGTGAATTTGGGTGAATTTGAACATCGTTGAAAATGACAGTCTCGGGATTGACGTCGCTGTAACTGAACATTATTGGTATCTATGCAGTCGTGCTAACTAGATGCATCATCATGATAGGCATTAAACAACCTTTTTGTTCCCGTTGGCGCAAGGCTCACATTTGAGCTGGAGATGTCCAAGCTGCTCGCTGTCATTGGACCGTATGCGAAGGCAATCCAGTGTCTTGAAGCAAGTGACATGTCTCCAGATCGGGTCTACTACTATTGGTTAGGCATCGTCGCACAGCTTGATACGCACTTCAAGACAAACGACTACCGCCTCAGACCAGCTACTCCTCGCATCATCCAACATCCGGTTGGCTCCTCGAGCGCGTTGTGTGGACTTGGAGGCAGCTAGCCTAGACGGCCGTGGTGGTCCCAATAGCCATGACACGTTGGATGACGGTAACTTGTGGCTTGATGCTCCGTGTCAACTTGATCCAGATGCTGCAAGCGCTGAACGGATGACGTTCACACTCGGCGGACGTTCTGACATTGACATTATGTCTCCATTCCTCCACAACATCCTCAGTGACACCGATCTTGTCGAGAAACGAGGCAGTACTGGCGTGGCGGGCAAGGACAGAACATTTCAGGCTTCCGGGGGTGTGGCTGCTCCTGCGTTGACCGCCCCTCCAACAAGCTCGGAGTGGGAAACATGGTAGTGAAATTTACATATTTTCACCGTCATTTTCGGTCATTTTCAGTCATTCTCACTGTTAATTAGCGTAAAATAGAGGTCAGGTTAATTTACGCTATGATACATGGGTAAATTTGAGGTCAAAATTCAGCTGCGAAAATTAGCTGGGTGAATTTCAGGCAATCCGAAAATGACAGAACACTATACCACACGTAAGCTGCTGTAAATCGCTAAGTTCTGCCGACCGCCTGTTTCATTTCAGTCGTTTTGCAGATGGATGTCACCTCCGAATTTAAGATGCCGACTCCGCTCATTCAAACTGCCAGTGTCGGACAGGATCGTTGGATACTTCGAGGCTGTCCGCACCGATATGCTTCACAGGAACGCTCAAAATCGTCCAATAGGCGGTGGGCGTGCTTGGGCGATGAATCGATGATGTATCGCCAATGCAGCATGCCGCGGCATCACCTCATGTTCATGTTCAAGAAGGACTTGGTCTTACCGACCGTGCTGTGCTTGATCCTTGACCCTGGTCTTATCTCATTGGGTTGAATAAGCCAGTCGAAAATACAAAGGTCCTTGGTTTTTCTAGTCGACTCCGTCCTAGGGTTCTTGCCCCTGCCAAGAGTCGTTGCGACTCCGAGTGAGTTGCTAGACGCGCTAAGCGTTGAGATTTTCCGATGCCCACCTCATGTCCTCTGACTTACGATTTACGTTGGTACTTTTCAAGACGAATAGCTATGCGTCCGGTATGTTTGCTCCCAGTCATAAATTCAATGATGAGCACTCAATCTATCGGCTAACGGTGCCCAAAGGTAACTTACATTTGGATACGTGTGGAAGCAATGCCTACCAATCAAAACCGATTCTTGCTAACTTCCTGACGCTCCCACAGCACCGACCCTGGTCCTATTGTATTCGTTCTGGTGTGTTTCCGGACTTGGAAAAGGTACTGTCATGTGTTCTGAGTCGGCCGTTCTGTAGGTTCGCCACGTCGGGCTTTGTTGGATTGTATAGGCCTACAGATGCTGCGTTGCACACTGTACCTTAACAACTAATAATTCATCCTTAAGCACTGATGCCCTTGGTATGTTCCGACTTTCATTGAAAGTTACTTGAACTAATGAAAGTCTTCAGTGGGTAGCACCTTTGTTCCTGGTCCTCTGAAGGTTCCTTTTTCTTGCGTTTCGTCTTGTGTGGCACCTAATTGACTGCGGTAGTTGTGTGTGCCCTTTTACTCGTTCGAACGCTTTTCTGAATAGTTCCATAGGTGTGAGTGTCTATCTTTATCTTTCCAGGTATTGCATTTTATATTCTTTAATTATAGTGGTCATGGTTCTACGGGTGTATGCTATGTGGAATCGCTCGAAGAAAATTCTTTATGTCCTCGTGTTCGTTTATGCCATACAGGTTGTTGTTTACTTCGTTATCTATGATAATTCCAATGCTTATCTCTCAGGTACGTCTCAAGCCTATTTCATGCACTTCTGCAATCGCATCGAAGTTGCGCTTCGTTTCTTTCTTCAGTCATAACTATCCAAGTCGTCGACTACTCCTTTGTTATAACTCATGGCACGACACCCCTCCCGACTTGAGAGATGGCATCATTTATTATATCGTGTACGTTTTGCTTTTCTCTTTCCTTTGCTTTTATTTTCACCTGTCCCTTTCACGTTATTTGATTGCTCCCGCTCAGGCCCTTACATGTTGTCCTCAGACTAACCACATGGATGTTCATTTGCTGCTTCTGAAAACCTGTATGCTCCAAGGCGCACCGTCTTTCGATAGCACTGCACTGATCTTTGTGAACTTGGTCGTTTACATGGCCATGTATCTCATGATGCCCCGGTTCATCATTCGTGTACGAGAGCTGTATAACCGTGACCCTCGCGGCCATGTACAGGGGATTGACACTGGGCTCGGTTTTGGGTCACAACACGTCGCCAGTGGAAACGCGGCCATGTCTGCGATTGCACTCGCAGATGAGTCTCCCCGGCGCAGGATCAGATTGGAGAAGAGAATGCGGTTCGGAGGCAGTTCAATTGGAAACGGCCGGAGATGGTACTACGCATCAGGTCTAGGCGAAGATGTTGTCAGGCGCAGGCTAAATAAGTCGAGTGCTGGATGAGAGGGCCGGAATGCGAAACCAATATGTACTAGCATTTGCCTTTGCAACTGACTTCTCTCTAATCCGTAGTGGTCAATTTCAATGTATTTCCCGATCGACGCGATGCAGAAATTGTTTAGTTCTCCAGTGACTGTGCGAGCATATTACAATCGCATGCAACTCAACATGTTCAGTTTACTGCTACACATACAATCGCAGGGCACATCTCGCGGAGGTACGGACTCGACAAGCGAAGCGTGCAATCGACAGAGTCAGCTTGTTGCACAGAATCGACAAACGTTTGAGGCTTCCATAACATGTCAACCACTGGAGAAGGAACGCAACGTTGCCTCGGATCACACAGGACTAGAACACATGCGGAAAAGCGTTCGGGTGATAACCGTACCATTGCATTTCTCTCAAGGCGACGCGTGATCCGGAACCTGTTCCCGGTGATCAAGGTCGTAGGCGGTGGGGATTACCAAGTCCACATGACCTACCCTCCATGAAGAGACCTGCACAGGTAAGTGAAACCGTTTCCTTGTGTGGTGACAGAATGATGTAGACGAAGCGGTGGACGACGTCCCATTTCATCTTCCCGCCTTCTCGTCCCTATTGATTCCAATTTTTTGGATGCGTGGCGCTATCTTTCGTCTGACCTGAGCCTTATCAGCTCGTCGTTGCGGGAGAGAATGGGACAAGAGGCTGAGCTGCCCAATGCTCTAACAAACGAGCGCCGTGCTGCGTGATGATTGTAGTTCGTCTAGTAGGTTCCTGAGGGACACACTTCTACTCCCCTGCTATCAGCGCCGACCGATTGGAGGCAAGAAACTCAAGTAATGATGCCGCACGCACAAGTTGGGTAGAGGCACAGTGCTTTGAAAGCGAAACATCTCGGGCGATGGAATACCATGTAGCCTTCATAACAATGAGGGAAGGAGGGGTGATATGAACGAGCCGCTGTGTCTTTGAAGGTCCCATGTGCACGTGACAAGTAGTTGCGTGAGGAACTTTTGAGGGGGAAGTCGGCTTCGTTCCACCAGATCAATTCACGCACCGCTGTTCTATCTCCAGAAGAACATCTAACCGTCGATAGACTTCGATCTATCCATACTGGCAAAATGTGCGGCCCAAGTGCCAGATGAAAGACGGATGAGATGGACCACAGCGGCTGCCAAACATTCGATGGGAATGGGGGCAACTTTGATGTACTGGGCAATCAAGTACTAACCGTATACCAGCCAGAGACTGTATTTAGAGCAAAAGACGACTGTCTAGCATCCCAACGAGGAGCACGATTGCGTTACCCAAAAAAAAAAAGAGGCGAAGCCCGGTGTCAAAGGCGAAGCCCGGGATGCGAGGGCAGATCCGGGAAATGTGGTTGTGAAATGAGTTCTGGACAAAGATAAGAAAATCCCAAGATGGGACCGCTGTCAGTGAGGACCGGAGTAAGAATAGGCATCAAAGACACGAGGTGCCTGCATGAAGAAAACATTATGAAGAGAAACGTGTTTGTAGTGCGCCCCGGAGTAAATCGAAACACCTCTCCTTGACGCCTTCAAGTTCGACCCCCACGCCTTGTACGACCGCGGAAGATGTCGCAGACCAAGATCGGTGGGTAGCGGTACAGAGGATGGATTAGACTATGCTGACAGCTCTGCAAGACGACCGAATGCTCCTTGACACAGGTAATTATGGAGATATTTGGGCAGTCGCATTCTTGCCCAACGGAGAGCATCTTTTGAGTGGAAGTTCGGATGGGATTCGACGATTTCGACTAACTGACAAGCTAGAAACTGCAAAGCGGACGGAAATGGACACGAACGCCATTTCAATCTCGAGGGATGGCAAAAAGATAATCTGTGGGACAATGGAAGGGGCGAGCGTCTGGGACTGGGAGCTGCAGGAAAAGGTCTGCCAAGTCGGGGCTCGAAACCCGGTGATGGCAGTGGATGTGTCGCCCAATTCGACCCGATTTGCGACAGGATCCCAGGAAGGGACAGTAAACGGGCGAGCAACTGGTCGGTCCACTCGAATTTACATAACAACGCAATCAATGTGTCCGATTCTCTTCGAATGGGGACCAAATTGCTATCTCTAAATCATTCGGCCCAATCACGATCTTCGACAGTACACGGGTGACACACTGGTCACAATCGAGACGATATTATCCAAACACTCCGCTCGCGTGGTCAAACGATGCACTTGTTGCTTGCGAGGACAACAAAGTCAAGTCGTTTGATGCCTCGACCGGATTCTTACTCGCCGAATCGCAGGTCATAGACGGAGGCAATCTCAATTCCATTGCCCTAGCTACCAATGGTCGGTTTATCACTGCCTGCACAGACATGTCGACTTCATTCTTGAATGTGTCCGAATTGGTCCCATCATCGAGGAGGACGTCAGCATATGGTCAATCGCTCTTTCCTCGGATAGCACCCATCTCGCCACAGGACGAGAGGACGGGAAAATCGCCATTTGGAGCCTCAACACCTTCCTTCGACTATGACGATGTTTGTGATTCCTTCATTCTTCTTGGTTTTGTCTTGACATTGTCATACTAGTCACCATCTCCCGCGCCATCTGTTCATCCAAGTGTGAATGAAGTATCGTCGCTGCAGGTGTCGCACACAACATCACCACCATCGTCTGCTCTATGGCCGGTGACCTCCCTTCCGGAGACGCGCGTCAACTCATCCAAGGGCCGGCCAACTCTCGGAAAGTGGCTGAAGAGGATCAGAAGGGGTGCAGAGGACCGAGCCGGTCAACGTTCTACTACAAACTCCAGTTCAGTCGCCGACCCAGCAGGTTCGCCGCCACCCTCACAAAAAAATCCCCCGCGCAACCAGCGTCCCACAATGGCTGCTGTACGGACTCGGGTAAGCGACGTCTTTTTTGACGAATGATTGATGTGCTGCATCTCATGATATCCTTAGCGAACGT
This sequence comes from Harrya chromipes, assembly GCA_038091155.1. Taxonomy (NCBI): domain Eukaryota; kingdom Fungi; phylum Basidiomycota; class Agaricomycetes; order Boletales; family Boletaceae; genus Harrya; species Harrya chromipes. The sequence goes on along the minus strand of JBBPNX010000271.1, from coordinate 16,477 downwards.
ATGTCGCACCCAATGACGAAGAACAATACAGCTGGTTCACGGTTTTGTTTCAAGGGATTCCACGACAGACTCAGCCTGCCGCAATCCCAATCCCCTATGAACCACCTCCGGACGATTCTCATGCCGATCATGCTCAAGATCCAGCAGTTCAAAAGCAAGCAAATCCTGTACGTCCCTTCTCTTCCAATGGGTGGATCACGTCGTCGATAGATGACATCCCATTAGCCACCGCCAGCGAATGATCCGCCTCAACTCGCAAGCGGAGGGGTTCCCAAGACGGTGAGCATACTTCCTTCGAGCTTGCATCCAAAAACTTACCACAGCGGGTTAGAATCAGACACGTCCAGACAGAATGAAAGTTATGTTCTCGCTACCTACATGGCTGATTTGCTTCCGGCCGTGTAGTGTAGATGATCAATTGCCTAACGGCGGTGTTACGACGAGCCAGGTTGGGGGTCATGTCAGTTGCCAGGGTAAAGTCGCGACTGTAGGTTCCTGAGATGATGTTTTGTCCACCCAAGTAACGAAGATGGGACACTTTGATCCGATATGAAGTCGGCTGGATGCGGCAGGGCAAAGTGACAAGATTGTCACCGATAACAGATTGATCAGTTTTGACTTGCTCGTCATATTGGACTGAGTGGAATCACACGCAAGGGGGTTATATCCTGCATCTGTTCACTGTTCGTACGCAAGAATAGATGTCTATCCTACGGCCGTTTCTCAGACCGTCCGTGAGATATGCAGTTAAAGCAGACGACTAAAACTGCAGGACACATGGGATAAGTCTCTATCCTCAAAGCACTTGTACCTTCCTTGCCCTCTCCCCACTACGATAACTACGATTCACTGGATACGGGTACTCTGACACGGTAGGGCTACTGGCGACTCAGTGTCTCACGTTAGCACACAAATACAAACGACGAAAACAAGAATATAATCGCGAGCCCAAAGCGCCCCCATATCATCCCGACCGGTCTGTGACAAAGGGCGGATGTCTGGATTTGCATATGCGGAAGCCATGTACTCGTCTCATCCGATCAAAAATACGAGACTGGACGCCCGCTCGAAGGAACGGTAGCACAGTCTCTGCAGTACCTGCAAACCCGGGAATGCTGAGAGGAAGCACCAAGAGTGCACCGATGACACAGCCCCCAAGAACCCCAAAGCCAATGAGGTGGAATGAACGAGAAGTTGGAAAGATTAGTGTGCCCATACCTCCGAGGATGTTCCAAGTTGGACGTGATCAAGGCCGGCAACTGCCTCGAACAGTTGAGACCATCGTACGTTGAATCGCGTTCCTTGGCCTATGAAGGAATTTATCCTGGAGGATTGCCAATACTTGCGATGATTCAGTGAAAACAGCGGCCGAGTCTGTTGATCGATGGTGACTCTGGGATGTCCAAAGTTCGAACACGAATGGAGGGGAAAGAGCGGTGAACGCGGCGGTTACGAAAGCTAGGAACGCTGCGTGTAAGATATGGATCCAAGGCGACTCAAACGATAATAAGAATAATCCGTCAACCTGCAATGATTGTGAGAGGTGTTGGCCCAGCATCAGGACGACGGCTTGTGTCATCTGAACACAAAGTCAAATCAGTGAACATGGTCAAAACCTCGTAGCACGTACGTACGATGTATCTGCGCACCGTGAAGCATTGACCATTGAACGAGATGCCCCCAAATTTAATCGCGACCTCAAAGTTCCTCTCGGCCGTCCGTTCATGAGACTACACATCCAACTAGCGCATTCCATTTGCGAAGGCACGCGTCGGATGGATTTATAACCAAGTGTCAGGCCTCTGTTGTTGGTGCCGGTGCCAGTGCGCACTGGCCTAGGAACGTGACTGCTGAACGGAGTCTGAACTTGAGCGAGAAACCTTCCTTATTCTCAGCGTCTATCATGATGGATCGGTGCCACCTTTATCAGTTCCTGACAAGGCCATTAGCCGCCGCCATATCCTCCAAAGTCGCTATTTCGTGTGTTCAGTCACCACTGTATGACTGGCAATTCGGAGAGCTCACATCAACAATCAGTATTGGGGTCGAGGGTATGTAGTAGCCTGGAGGTGCGTTTTCTTTATAATATGGCTGTAGGCTTACCAAGGGACCTGCCTTCCGAACGGTGCCACATACAGGCGCCTGACTTCTCAGACGGTCACCTGAAAGTGGAGCAAAGCGTCGAGGGAGTCCCTGTGCAAGATGATCACTGGCAGTCACAGAATGCGCACTCCGCTTCTGTCGCACTTGTCCACGAGGTCGAAAAAACAGTCATTACTAGTATGAAGCTTATTTCTGAAAGTAGCTTTTTGAAGTTTGCTAATCGGAAGGTAGGCATCCGGGTGACGGATGTCACTGTTGGTCTCCAGCGAATTCCCGTTGGTTTTTACGCTGCAGTGCAACACGACGATCGCGAGTGGAGGACAATGAATAAACCTGTATCGATGAATACAGATGCTGTTGAATGGACTGGGCTGATCCCAATGTGAGACATTCTCGCCCTCATTTACCTTTTTTGATCCCAACAGGCGTTGCAGGCCATCTGATATGTCCAGCACAGTTCGTCTCGGGATCTATGCATCCTTTGAATTTCACCCTATGCTGGGCGATGGGGAACTTTTGCGAGATCTCGAAGCCACTGTGGATCAGTTACTTGTCCGCAGTGCAAAGCACCTTCGTGAGCAGGATAGTGCATTGCATCCAACTGAGTGCTTAACAGATCAATTTAGCCTTCACGTTCTCCTCGGAAGACCGAGATTTGGCACCCTCATGTTCGTCCCTCTTGGTTACTGTTAGCCGGTCGCATCCCGGGAGTGGTGATTCAACAGAGTCGAGGGCCCTCGATCTATATCGCGTAAGTCGACCATCTGTGCTCATGTATCATTGCTGCTGACTCGTGTATCTACGTAGTTGACCACAGAACCCATAGACCGGCTAGAAGATCTCACGAACCATGGTCACCATGCTCTCTCGCGTTACCGAAGGCACAGAGAAAAACGAGACCTCGACCATTCTATCGACCAGTTCGAGTATGCATTCGATATCTGTCCGCTGAGCCACCCTTGTCGTGCTGCTGCCCAATCAAACTTGGCTTTAGCGAAATTTATCCGTTGCCAAGTTGATGGCTTGGATCGTACTCTCGATATTCCCGTCGCCTTGTATCACAATGCGCTCGCTGTCCGTCCCGCTGGCCACCTTGACCGACCTTTGACCCTGATCCACTTAGCCATTGTTCTTCTGGCACGATTCGAGATGCGGCGTCATAAAGCTGACGTAGATCAATTCGCGGCTTCCCTACACGAAGCGATGAGCCTGAGCCAAGTGGGGAGTTATGAACACCGAGCCGCGGTTTTCTTGCTCAAGCTGCATCCTGGACGTGAAATGGGTCCTGACTATGACACCATTCAACCTCTGATGGAGAAAGGAATTCCATACGGCTCGGCTGACGAGAGCCCCTGGACTTTCAGTGACAACTTGCTGTGCCGTTTCGAACAACTCGGTGGCTTAGCCGACCTCCAACGGGCAATATCATTTTTAGAGGAATCCGTCCGCCACACCCTGGAACCCGATTGTCGGTACCCCGAAGGGCTAACGAAACTCGGTGTGGCATTATTGCTTCGATTTCGTCGACTCGGAGAGCGTTGTGATCTTGATGAAGCAATTTGGAGACACAGGATTGCAGTGGAGCTCTCCTCGGATGCGGACCCACATATATCCACTTATTTGAACAATCTCGCTATCTGCCTTAAAACTCGTTTCGAGCACCTCGGGGAATGGAGCGACCTCGAACGAGCAATCTCGAGGCTAACGGATGCAATTAGTCTCTCACCAGATTCTAGCCCCCATAAATCCTCCCATCTGAACAATCTCGCCCTTTACCTCAGAATTCGTTTCGCGCGCCTCGGCGAATTGGACGACCTTCAGCAAGCGATATTGGGGCACGGCGATGCGGTAGCACTGACCCCTGACGGTGACCCTAGCAAAGCCGGTCGCTTGTGCAGTGTCGCTAATGCCCTTCTCGATCGCTTCCATCTCCGTGGCGATCTGAATGACTTGGAACAGGCGATTTCGAGTCACTGTGACGCTATGGCACTTACCCCTAAAGGTCACCCCGACGAGCTTGGCCGTTTGAACGCCCTCACCAACGCGTTGCTCATCCGTTTCAAGCGTCTTGGCGAGTTGAGCTCCCTGGAACAGGCGATCTCGAAGTGCAAAGATGCTGTGGACCTCATTCCTGATGATCACCCCGATAAACATGGCACTCTGAACAACCTCGCACTCTGCTTCAGGACTCGCTTCGAGCGCCTCGGCGATTCTGGCGACCTCGCGCTTGCGATATCGAAACAAAGGGATGCTATACGGCTGGCACCCAATGGTCATCTCGACAGACCCATGTATCTAAGCAACCTGGCTAGCTCGTATAGGACACGCTTCGAGCAGTTTGGGGAGATCAATGATCTCCAGCAAGCGATTTCGTGGTATAGTGACGTCTTAAGGCTTACCCCTGACGATCACCCCGACAAACCCGGTCGCCTGAACAGCCTCGCCCTTTGTTTCAGAATTCGTTTCGAGCATCTTGGCAAGCTTGATGATATCGAGCAAGCCATCTCGAAACACAGAGATGCTGTCAACCTCGTTCCCGAAGGTCACCCCATTAAGGCCGCCAGTCTCAACCACCTTGCGGTCTCCTTCAGAGCCCGTTTCGCGCACCTCGGCGAATCGACCGACCTGGAACAAGCGATCTCAAATTGCAGGGAGGCTGTGAACCTCACTCCTGACGGTCACCCAAACAAATCCGCTCGGATAAACGCACTCGGTGCTATCTTTCTCGCTCGTTTCACGAGCTTTGGCACGCTAGGTGACCTCGAGCAAGCGATTTCACACCACAAGATTGCTCTGGATCTCATCCCCGATAGTCACCCAGACAAGTCTACCTTTCTAAGCAATCTCGCTAACGCTTTCCTCACTCGCTTTGAGCGACTCGGCGAGCTCAGTGACATCAAGCTCGCGATTTCGATGCACCAGGAAGCTGTAGATCTTACACCTGATACCCATCCTGACAAATCTGGCCGTCTCAATAACCTCGGAAGTTCTTTTTATACTCGCTTTGAGCGTCTTGGCGAGTTAAATGACCTCGAGGCTGCGATTTCAGCGTATGGCAATGCCATTCAGCTCATTCCCAATGGTCACCCCGACAAACCCGCCTTCTTGGACAATCTCGCAAACTCCCTCCTTACTCGCGTTGAGCATCTGGGCGACCTGAGCGATCTTGAGCAAGTAGTCTCAAGGTTGAAGGATGCAGTGGACTTGACGCCTGATGGTCATCCCAACAAGCCTGACCATCTGAACAGTCTCGCCCGCGCATTTTTCACTCGATTCGAGTGGTTCGGCGACCCAAACGACCTCGAACGAGTAATCTCAAAGGACAAAGCTGCTGTAGACCTCACCCCCGATGATCACCCCAACAAGTATGTCCGGCTTAACGACCTCGCTAGTTCTTTCCTCGTTCGTTTCAAGCACCTTGGTCAGCTAGATGACCTCGAGCAAGCGATTTCAAATCAGATGGTCACATTAGATCTCGTTGCTGACGATCATCCCAATAAACCCACTTGTCTGGGCAATCTTGCCACCTCCTTCCTTACTCGTTTCGAGCGGCTAGGCGAACTAGGTGACCTCGAGCTAGCGATTTCGAGGTACAGCACGGCGGTAGACCTCATTCCCAGTGACCACCCCTCTAAACCCACCTTCCTGAATAATCTTGCCAACTCCTTCGGAGTCCGTTTCGAACGCTTTGGGGAACTCAATGACTTGGATCAAGCAATTTCGAAACATCAAGATGCGATGGAGCTCACACCTGATCGTCACCCAGACAAACGTGGCCGTCTGAACAATTTGGCCGTCTGTCTCAGAACCCGCTTTCAGCGGATTGGCGACCTACGTGACCTCGATCGGGCGATATCGGTACAAACGAGCGTCTTAGAGCTCGTCCCTGATGGTCATCTTGACAAACCCATCTGTCTAAACAACTTGGCCAGTTCCTTCAGAGCTCGCTTTAAGCGCATAGGTCGACTCAGCGACCTTGAGTATGCCATTTTACGGCATAGGGATGCTGTCGAACTCACATCTGAAAGTCACCCTGACAAACCCGCTTTTCTACACAATCTCGCCCTTTGTTTCTTTGATCGTTTTGAGCGCCTCGGGGAGCTCAACGACCTCGAAGAAGCAATCTCAGATCATAGGAGTGCCTTAGAGCTAACAGCCGAAGAAAACGCTGATAGACCTGGTCGTCTCAGTAACCTCGCCCTCTGCTTTCAAATGCGGTACAACCGCCTCGGCGAGCTGGAGGATCTCGAGCACGCGATTTCGCAGCACACGGAAGCCTCACAGCTTATCCCCGATGACCACCCTGATAAGGCCCGGTGTCTGGATAGTCTTGCCGTTTGTCTCAGGATTCGTTTCCAGCGCCTGGGCGAGCTGAGTGACCTCGAGCAAGCGATCTTGCAATGCAAGCACGCTACGGAGCTTACACCTGACGGTCACCCAGACAAACTTATATGTCTTCACAATCTCGCCCTCTGCTTCCGAACTCGTTTTGAGCGCCTTGGGGAATCGAGCGACCTCGAACAAGCAATTTCGATATGTAGGGATGTTGTGGACCTCATCCCTGTTGGGCATCCGGACAAACATGACCATCTGGACAACCTTGCCCAATGCTTCAGGAGTCGCTTTGAGCATTCCGGCGAGCTAAGTGATCTTGAGCAGGCGATTGCGAACCATGCGGATGCCGTAAACCTCATCCCAGATGGTCACCCTGACAAGCACGCGTCCATGTGTAACCTTGCTCTCTGCTACAGTGCTCGTTTCAAACGCCTTGGAGAACTGAATGACCTTGAGCTAGCTATTTCGAGGTTGTACGATGCTTTGGATCTCACTCCTGACGATCACCCTGATAAACCCACCTCTCTCATAAACCTCGGCAGCGCTCTAAGAGTTCGTTTCGAGCATCTAGGTGAACCGAGTGACCTGGAGCAAGCAATGTCTAGGTGCACGACGGCTATGAAACTAGTTCCCGAAGGACACATGCACAGAGCGGTTTCTCTGGTCAATGTTGCTCTTTGCTCCCTCGCTCGGTTCAAGCATCTTGGTGAATCGGATGACCTCGAGCAAGCCATCTTGCATTACTCACTCGCTGCATCTACATCCACCGGCTACACAACTACTCGATTCCACGCATCGTTGCAATGGATTTCGTGTGCTCGCTCTGTTGGGCATCCATCTCTCCTTCGTGCATATTCAGTTGCCATCGATCTCCTTCCTCAACTTGCATGGATAGGCCTGTCGCTTTCTCATCGTTACACCGAACTTTTACAAGGTGGCGATGTTGTGCGGGAAGGGGCAGCTGCAGCTCTTGAGCTGGGACACCGTGAACTTGCCGTAGAGTGGCTCGAGCAAGGTCGCTCTGTGATATGGGGAGAATTGTTCCAGCTTCGCAGCTCCTTTGACGAGTTGCAGATTTCCCATCCAGCTCATGCCACTCGACTTCAGCAACTGTCAATCGCATTGGAGCATGCCTCCGTGACTCGCGATAGCTCTCTGTCCTCTCGATCGAAGCAAACGCAAGGCGCAGGGCTGTTGGAAAAGCAAGCTGACGAGCACCGTGCGCTTGCGATCAAGCGCGATCAACTTTTACTGGAGATTCGAAGGTTACCTGGCTTTGAGCGGTTCCTCCTCCGGAAACAATACTCCCAGCTCCGTGCTTCAGCACACTCTGGGCCAGTGGTCATCCTCAATGCTGCAGAGACACGTTGTGACGCGTTGATTGTTCCTTCTGACACGGAAGACGTGCCAGTGATCCACATCCCTCTTCCCACCTTCACCCATGTACGCTCCAAGGCTCTTCAGAACGGGCTACAAGTTTTGCTTGGTGACGCTCAAGTCATATCGCGCGGGAACAGGGAGGGTCAACCTGTGGGGCGGGAGCAGCTACGGTGGGAGTCGATCTTATCGGTGTTGTGGAAAGGGGTCGTCAGACCAGTCCTCGATGTACTGGAATTCTCGGTGTGTGACACTACATTATTCCCGTTTATTGTTCGCTCACTCATGATGTCGTTGGATAGACCCCGGGAGAGCTCTCGCGCATTTTTTGGTGTCCGACTGGATATTTTACGTTCCTCCCTATCCACGCAGCGGGTCTCTATGGTGAACAATTCTCAGATCCGGGACACAAAGTATCTGACTTCGTTGTCTCGTCGTACGTTCCGACTCTCAGCATCCTTGCAACGCCAACCAAAGCGTATACGGCCTCCAACGGCGACCTGCGCCTGCTTGCTGTTCGTCAGCCGCCCTCAGATGGCCAATCACGGCTTCCAAGAGTGCACACCGAGTTGGGGCACATCGGTGCAGCGATTCAGAGCTGTACCTCAACAAAAATCACGCTCGTGGAAGCTCCTTCCGGGACAGTCGATGAAGTACTTGGTTTGATGAAGGACGTGGACTGGGTCCATTTTGCCTGTCACGGTGTTCAAGATGTCGGGAGCCCAGCCGACAGTGGTCTCTGTCTCGCTGACCGGCATCGCTTAAAAGTGTCGGGCATCATTTCTCTGTCACGCGTGCGCGAGGGTGGGCTCGCGTTTCTATCTGCCTGTCAGACGGCGATGGGCGACGGGAAGTTATCTGACGAAGCGATCCATATCGCGGCAGGAATGTTGTTTGCAGGGTATGGGGGGGTCATTGGTACGATGTGGTCGATCGGAGATAGCGTTGCGCCTCGTCTGGCAAAGGACGTGTATGAGCAACTTTTCGAAAACGGCACGACGCTGCCAGATTATCGGCTGGCTGCGCGGGCGCTCCACGATGCCGTGCGTCGTCTTCAAGCAGCAAACGCGTCCTTTGTCGAGTGGCTCCCATTCATCCACGTAGGTCTTTAGAAAGCAACACCATTTCGTGCAGGTTGTAGTACTAGTCGTTTGGATGTCTGTCTTCTGCCTATAATACTCCATTTGTACACTAGTATGGACTACAAATTTGTGTAAGACCCAGACAAACAACTCCATCCATAGATGGCACAAGTCAACGCATGTCAGGCTCATCGCCACACTTCAAACTTGCACAGAGTCTAGGAGATTAGTGCCTCAAATTTCAATTGAGAAAATACGACGTGACCGCCACAAAAGCAGTTTACATCGCGGTACCTCTTACCGCGGCCTTGCTCCTTTGCACGACAGGTATGACCAGAGTGAACCAGGTATCTGTGGGCGTGGAGGTCTGGGTAGACGGCGACACTGTCAGCCTTGCTTTGCGCGCATCTTCGTCTATCCGAACCCCTTCGTCGACGTTTGAAAACGGGGGCGGCTGCACTACGTCAAACAAGTCGACAGGCCGGGTAGCGAAGAAAAACTTGAGATATCCAACGTCGATCTCTCGGCCCTCCTCCAACGAATACGTAAATGGGGACGTCCCTCCAGGCCCGTATCCGATTGTGATCGCCCCATTCCGCTTGAGCGGTGCTTCAGGGATCTTTGTGTGACCAGGCTGCGTGTAGCATGAGGCTAAATATGGTCACGTCAATGTCAATGGAGGTTGAAAGAATGATCAGTGAGTTTGCCCACCTATGCTCAGACTGCTGTTATTGAACAAGAACGCATTCAGATACAAGTTCCGTTTCGTGTGGTTGGTGACTTTAACGCCGTAAAGTGCGTCCGGATCGACAACAAAATCGATGACGGTAGATGTTTCCGCGTCCGGCCCGCCGCGAACCCTTCTAAACAATCCTGGTTCAACGGGGACGAGGAGTGGTAATCCGAACTCATCGTATTCCCTAACCGACTCCTGCAACAAGTAGAATTCGACAACTACCCCGTCTTTGGTATCGATATGATCATTTTCCTTGATGAGATCAAGGTACCAGTAGTAATGCGCAGCAGCACTCAAGGCATGAGGAAGACGGTCGAGGGTCAACTTGAAGAAGACTTGTGTCATTCCGAACTGTTTCAACTGTGAATCCAGGATCTTGAGAATGACTAGATCATTCTCCATCGCGGCTTCGAGCTTCGCCTCTCTGACTTCCTTCACCAACCGAAATTTAGAGGTATTAGGATTGCTAACGTCCATCCTCCAGAGGCTCTCCTTGAGCACCCGAGAGAGGTCTCCACCCTCGTTCAAATAGAGGAGCAAGTTGCCAACGCGTGTCAACTTCGCAAATGAAGCATCATGGTTTGCGAAATGCAACGTCGTGGATACCGTGGTCTGGAAGTCCTCGATCACCGCAGTTTCGTCAACTACCACAACCCCCAACATTCGTTTCTGTTCGTTATACAGTGTGAACTCGACACCATGCGAGATGCCGTGCGCCAATCCGGCTCCGAAGACATATTTACCACCATTGTCAATGCGAACAGAATGGCGGACTTGCCTACCAGCGGGTACTCTCGCATCAAACATGACACGATGCTGGTTAAGTCCTTCACAGTGGGGATTTTGCCTAATATACCGAAGCCGAGTTAACATCGAGACCGTTTTAGAGGCAAAAATACGTCACTTGTTCAGGTGGATGCGCTCGAGGATGTCGGCGTACGTGACATCGTCGAGAGCGCAGTGCTTGAGTATTTCCAGAAGTGCGGCGGTAAACTGGCCCCGCCCTTTATACTCGTATGCAAGCTCACCCTCGCCGCATGCAGCTAAAAGGACGTGTGACCGAAGACCATGGTAGGCGAAGCCAGAAGAGATTTTCCCAGCCCGTCCACCCCATATGTCCCGATCGAGGTCGGCCGGGATCATGGGATCATTACCAAGGTTAACGGTGCGAGGTGTATATGCTTCGTTGTCGACTCTAGTACCCGAAGCTGAGTGGCAGCAATCAAATATGACGGTCTATGCATGATGGTTAACAGACATGATCACAGAATGTACGTTGGTACCTACAATATTATCTCCTTTCGCTTTGGCGATGTCCTCGATCAAGGCACCAATCGTGCGGTCAGGAATCGGACTGACGACAGAATGCTCATAATCCCGAGGAAGTAAGCACTGGATCGTTCTTTCTTTTAATCCCCATGGTCCCCAAAACATTGGGGCAGGAAGTTCTCCCCCATGTCCAGCGTAGAAGATCACGAGAGGGTCCCCGTGCTTGATCCGCTGATCATTCCGCAGATCCTCAAAGGCCTTGATTATCATGCTACGGGTCGCGTCGTGGTCGAAGAGTGTGCGTATCTGATCTTTGGGCACCCGGAGGCCTTCTTGCAAAAATTCCATCATCGCCTTCGCGTCTGCAACTGCCCCGGCAAGCTTCTGACAATTGGTGTAGTCATCAATTCCGATTATCAAAGCGAACAAGTTTCGTTTGAAGTTGCCGTCTCCGGCTCTTGGGAGCATGTCAGTATGTAGTAGAGGATGACTGAAATGCAAAGGACATCACTGTGGCGCGGGAATTATGGGTCGGATTCTCGTCTCATGGGACGAGCGTTAGTTTTTTTTGGGCTTGGTATGTCAAAGGTGAGATACCTCTCAGCGGCAAATCTGGAAATTATGAAAGGCTATCCTAGTCGAAAGGCTGGATAATAGAGCGTACAAGGCCGCCAGTTCGAAATCGAATCATCGTGATTTTAGATAAACATCTCACATACGAGTACATGCATACGGGGCAACCACATATCTCACACCACTTGGACACACCAGCCATACAGCCTCAAAGATACGACCAAAACCCATCTTAGTGCATCAGCGCCCCTCTCGGCTTTCGCAACGACTCTGCAATACCCAGGAATGTTTCCGCAAGTTGGACCTAGTGTGGCGCAAGTCGAAATCCATTAGGATGGAGGTAACCTGAAATCAAAATACATGGACACGCACAGTATCGAGAGCCTGCGTGTACGATGAAAGGATAGTTGCAGCAGCCGGCGCCAGTGGATCCCTTGGTGCATTGTTCTGCGCGTCGCGTGCAATGTCGGCCATGCGACGTAGGTACGTTGAAGAGCCGTCCGGACCGAACGACACGGCATGGAATGACACTGCTTTTCTGTGGTTACAAAAGAAAGTATGTCAGCTCTTGTAATGGCCAATGTACAAGTAATGGAGGTTTACCCAAGTCGGACGGCCGTGCGACATAAATCCTGCATGACCTCGTCTCCGATGCCACATTCACCGTCGGACAGGAAGATGATGACCGGCAATCTGGGTTTCGTTCGTTGGTAGCAAGGGAGTGAGAGAAGACACTGCACTTACCTTTCTGTGCTCCAGTTTTGCTCCATTATTTCTCCTGCTCGTTGAATTGCGAGAGAAAAGTTGGTGCCGCCGTCGGCGGCAGAACGGAGGAGAGTGCCCAACAGTTGATCTGGCGCGCTCGCAAAATCATTCACAATCGGCGCTGCAACTTCGTGGTTGAACAGGAGCACGCTGTATGCATCCCGTCGTGCAGCATTCGAGTTCGCAACCGCCGCTGCACGTGCTGTCCAGAAACTGTGCAGTGACGAAAGCACAGCACCGTATCGATTATTTGCACGAGCACTGATTTGAGCGGTCGCCGGTGTGTTGGGCAGTGGCTTTCGATCATCATAGCTCATCGAACCAGAACTATTTAGATGACGATGCTGGTGAGTAATGCTCTCCCAGTTCGTTACCGAACAAAACCTACTGGTCAGCGACGAAGATCCTACCAAGCCAAATCAAGTCAATCACTCAAGCTGCATGCACGATGCAAACGGAGGCACTCACACATGGAAGGCTTGTTGCATCACGACGGGATTCCTGCATGCAAACTGATGCCCGTCTTGCGAGACGTAACCGGCTCCAACGGCTGTGGTGTTAGGATTCAAGGGTGTATGGAAAAGTGGCAAGACACAGTAAGAAGGAATCGCTGCACCGCCGCCAGCAGCTGTGTGTTCGGGGCCTATTAATCAAGTTTATGAGACAGACTCAAGATGACGGGATCACCTGAGTTCGCATACCTGAACACATGGAATCACTATGCGCGTGTTTCAGCTGTCGGTCATCTCCAAGAAAAACCAGATGAGAACATACCATTTCGAAAAGTTGGCTTGCTCTTCTCTCGAGTATGGGTCCTTGAAAGCTGTCCGAGAGAGTCCAGATGGACGATCAATATGCATATAACCAAATCTCACTCACCACTGCGCTTCCAGAATAGATTGTGCGTGAGCACGTCCTTCGGTCGGCCGGGATCAGGATGTAGCTTCTTCGTGAGGTGCTGCAGCTCTTCGTTACCAGTGCAGGCTGCCTCATCGTCCGCACGACAATAGTCAATATGGACGTGTCGTCCCATCGCTGAGCAAACCAGGTTACACATCATCGGAGCACCTTCGTCATTAGTGGAAAACTTGCGTCCTTCGATTTCGAGTGGTGCGTCGTCCGGCCCATCCACGGTCCAGCGAGTACGTGACATGGACCCATGGCGCGTCTCGTGCTCTTGTTGTGGATGACCTTGAACGAGTCGTTAGAGCTTAAAAGTATGCCAATCTCATCTTCCAAACCTACCAAGAGGCAATGTGCAAAAGTAATTGCAGTTCTCGCATCTATATGACCGTGAGGCAAAAAGCATATACAGGGCGATCAGTGCCATACCTCGCCTGGCAAAAGTGGACTACTTTCTTGTCCAGACTATGGTTATGAGGTCCCTTGTGCTGCGTAGCTCCAGGCGGGATTGGCTTGATGCATTTCAAGCGTTTCGCAGCTGCAGATGTCGTTTCTCAGTCAACGTGGAAATATGATCAATCGCTCGAACAAACCTTGAGTATACTGAATGGAAGTTCAGAAGATAGGTGAGTTATCTTTTTCTCGACGGGGAAAACGAACTTTGGTATACTGAAATGTTTCGTTTCTGCCGGTGAATGTCGCCTCAATGGAGTGCGGCGCCGTTTCGATTTCGCATATTCCCGGTGCAGCACAAAGGGAAATGCACAAATGTTCTTGTCTGCAGTTCATTGAGTAGGGACAGATTCCCACCACTTCTAGGTCATACGTACCCGCATAGGTGAGTCGCGCCAGAGTCAAGGCCATGCATGTGGTCTTGGTCTGCGCACAGTCGTTTGCATAGCTGGCATTGAATGGTGCAAAAGCGGGCATCGCACTGGTGAAGGGAATGGTCGACATCGCTTCAAAAGCGGATCAATGCATAGACAAGTAATAACGAGACAAAGAAACCACCTTGCGATTCGACACGTCCCAGGACACGAACAGACACTCCCGTCGACCAGTCGCACGTCGGATAGATCACATGACTACAAAGGGCGTGTGACGTCAGAATCAACATGCACGAACAAAAAATAAGTCGCGCAGAGACGCATACCTTCCCGCAAGCGTGGACGGGAGCCGCGCACAGATGCCCGTCTTCGGGATGATCGATAACCTTTGTTCTCGTCAGTTTAAAATCAATCTACTCGTCGAATGCACGCACCTTTGCACACACATCCAGGCATCCATCTCTTCCAGAGAACTTACATGACTTCCCACACAGATGCTGGTTCGTGGCACATCTACGAAGGAAATGTGAGCTATTCAGCCCAAGCCGTTAAAACCAACACCTACGTGTGCTTCCCCGCGTGACCGGCACTTTGTCAAAAAACTCAACACCAGACGTGGCGACATTCAAGATTTCAAATTGCCACACACCTCATCGTACACGGCTCGTGCTCCGGCATCTCGAACTCCAAACAGAAATCACACCCGTGCACACAAGTATGGTCAGACTGACAGTCGTGCGCGCCCTCGTGTACCCGACTCCGCACACACCGCAACTGACATTCCCGACATGCCAACCCACATAGTTGGACGTTACCCCGCAAATCCACGATCGAATTCTCAAAGTGACGCTTCAATTCGTCAATACTCGCGTGACTTCCGGTGCCAGCTTCCTGGAACCGCGACAGATTCTGGTCCAGCCATTCGCGTACGTGGGCGATCCGCAGATTCACGATCTTCTCGAGATGCTGGGTCAAGGTTGCGATCCATTCTTCTTCAGGAATGTGTTGGCGGGATTCATGACCCTCCCAGGCCGTTCGCAGGACAGTCAATGTGCGGTCGCGAGACGCGGATTGGTCTCCACCGCCACCAATGAAGAGCTGGTGAGGTGTATCTTCCATGTCGACAGGCGTATCCGAATCCAAATTCTTCACCGGCGTGGTCAGTGGCATGATCAACAGACAGCAGATAACAAGCACAGACTCACCTTCAGAGGCTCGCGCTCTGGATGAATCTCCGCATACCCAAATGCGAGCGCGTTACCAAGGAGGGTCGAAATCAGTTGTGCACGGTGAGCCGCCATGGTTTCTAAAATGGCACCCGTCATAATCTGATCAAGCAAAATGTTTACGAGCTTACGAGACATAGCACCCCAGTCATTCGCCTGAACAAGTCCACAAATCAGCAAGACGACACGATAATTTTCTTTCGGAACCATACTCGCCTTCAGTTTGGCCATCAACGTCTTCATCAAGTGTAAAAACTCTCCTGCTGATCGATGAGTGATTACTTGTTGATCTAGCCTTCGCTTCACCGCGGGGAATAGCCTATAAAACTCCTTTGATTCAATGACGGGCCTGGATAGGAAAAGAAGAGTTGTGAATTTCATGATTTCCTTGGTTGCGTCCACTGAGCCGGCCCGAGGCTTACCATGGAATGATGTTCAGTTTCCCAGCATGAAGCCGGGATATGAAATTCGCTTCTTGCTCATCCTGCACGATCCGCTGGAACTTGAGAGAAAACCTAGGAACGAATAGTGTCATTCGTGAGGAACTCGATGTGATAAAACCCCCAACTCACTCTTTCGCAATCTCGGCTTTGTCCGAGTCGACGACATCCTGAATCAAAAGACGTGCATCAGACAAACCTCGTTGATGCAAAAAACACCGCGTCGAAGCGCGGCGGACATACCTTGATAATGATAACCAAAGTCGACTGGAACAATGATGGATTTGCCTTAGGATCAAGCACGGTGGAACTCGACTGGAACGACTGAAAGAGGCCAGTGATATCTCGACTCAACGCAAAGTTGTTTCGGAACAGGACCTGCGATACGAAGCATCAGTTGTCAGTACATATATCTGGTTCGAGCCGCTTCATCGTCCTTACCAAGTTGGAAATAGCAGTATTGAACAGAACAAGCAACGTGTCCTCTTGAGCGGATCTTTCAATGCTATGCACACCTAGAGATGAACAATGAGGCATATTGACATGAGCAGGTGTAAACCATAGAACCGGTGTACGGGACTAACCTTCAAAATCGAGTGCGACGATCAAAGCGTCCTGTGTTGGCGTCACCGACATCCACACTCCCTCCGTTGTTCGCATCGCCGATCCAGCGAATGACGTATCGACGAGATGGTTCAACGCAAAACTCTTCCCGACAGACTGTTCGCCCATCGAGGACACCACTTTGACGGGCTATCATCGACACGATAAGCAAAACGAGCTTCCGACCAGCAACGAGACGCACCTTGGATGCCATATATGACTGGAACAATGACTCGTA